>SNQJ01S0002624.1:0-19306 GCA_010110895.2 Picea sitchensis
TATAAACCCTAGGGAGAAACGCACAGCCCGCAAGCACGCCCTCCGAGTAAATCGGGGTGAGAATCGACCTTGAGACCTCATTTTACATAGTTCCTTCCATTTACACGGCACTTGCCAATCGGTCTACACCCCTGCGGGCCCTTAAAATTGAAGGACATGGGGGTGGGCTTTGATCCACTTATGTGTGCACGGGTCACGATACCATTTAATATGGTATCTCTGGGTGCAACCACACGTTCGACCACTACCTCAAGGTGTCCCCATGGCTCCAGGTAAAGCCCTCACGAGAATTGAACTTTGCCCAACGGTGAAAAACTCCTCGCTTTCCACCATTGGATCCAACCCCTTTGGGCCCAATTATTTGATTGTTATTCAATATTATTTTTAATGTTTTTAAATGTAAATTTGGAATTTTAGAATTTTGATTTTGTTCTGATAGAATGTGTAAATGAAACTTTAAAATTTTTGAAACACTAAGAATATACACTATGAAAAATTTCTAAATTTTTGGGGCACCAAGAGTATACACGGAAACACTGAGTTTATACACCATGAAAAATTTCTAAATTTCTGAGACACCAAGATTATACACCTTGAAAACATTTATGAATTTATGAAGTAATTTCTGAAACAACACATAAAAAACTTTAAAATTTTTGAAATAATTTCTGAAACACCAACACCTGAAACTTTAAAATTTTTGAAACACTAAGATTATACACCATGAAAAATTTCTAAATTTCCGAGGCACCAAGATTATATGCGGAAAAACTAAGTTTATACACCATGAAAAATTTCTAGATTTATGAGACACGAAGATTATACACCTTGAAAACATTTATGAAGTTATGAAATAATTTTTGAAACAACACCTAAAAAACTTTCAAATTTTTGAAACACTAAGATTATACACCATGCAAAATTTCTAAATTTATGATGCAACAAGACTATACACCTTGAAAAAATCATTTCACACCAAGATTATACAAACCCAACAACTCAAATATGCAATTACAGTAATTTCAGTCAATAATTTCCTAAATTTCAATGGAAGTAAACTTGATTAAAAAATGCGACCTGATAAAAACCAAGGTAGGGCATTTACAATACTTCTTTAAATACTATTACATTTATATAACTTGCTTACTTTTAAAACTGGAAGTAAATCAGTCCACCATGCTCCCACACGTTCATGCCACACTTTGATGTACATATCATGCCTTTTATACACCTTGATTTTTTTTTTGAATTTATGAAGTAATTTCTGAAACAACACCTAAAAAACTTTTAAAATTTTTGAAATAATTTCTGAAACACCAACACCTAAAACTTTTAAATTTTTGAAACACTAAGATTATACACCATGAAAAATTTCTAAATTTCCGAGGCACCAAGATTATATGCGGAAACATTAAGTTTATACACCATGAAAAATTTCTAGATTTCCGAGACACCAAGATTATACACCTTGAAAAAATTTCTGAATTTATGAAATAATTTCTGAAACAACACCAAAAAAACTTTTAAATTTTTGAAACACTAAGATTATACACCATGCAAAATTTCTAAATTTCTGATGCACCAATACTATACACCTTGAAAAAATTATTTCACACCAAGATTATACAAACCCAATAACTCAAATATGCAATTACAGTAATTTTAGTCAGTAATTTCCTAAATTTCAGTTGAAGTAAACTTGATTAAAAAATGTGCCCTGATAAAAACCAAGGTAGGGCATTTACAATTCTTCTTTAAATACTATTACATTTATATAACCTACTTACTTTTAAAACCGGAAGTAAATCAATCCACCATGATACCACATGTTCATGCCACACTTTGATGTACATATCATGTCTCAAAGGCATGCTATACTGTGTTAAAGGCATCAGGGTTGGATAAATTGGAATTACCAGAAATATACATTCCATTAGTGTCCAATTTTCCCATGAAACTATAGTTTTTATAGCGTACAAAGCAGATAAAATCCCAAGTTCTACTGCCAACAAAATTCTCACATTTTTGTGGGACGATAGTTGTTGCATTTTGTGATACAAAACAACAGGTCCAACTGCGGATGCAGGAAACCAACCTTGCAAAGTTGAAGAAAACAAGGGCATAGGATCTCAACCCTGCAAATTGCAAGAACAAGTCTAACTGCCCAAATTCACTATAGACAAGATTGTATCAAAAAATCAGAGGAAAATGTATTGTAACACACCTATTAAGTAAACATTTAAGGTTGTGAGGCTTGTTAGGTAAACATTTAAGGCTGAAAGAACCATCCAAGGGCCTCGCGTTGTGTAAACATTTTAGAAAGAATGTGTGTGGTAGGCCTCTTTACGCACGTTAAGTACTTAATAATAATAATAAATATAATAATAATAATAACAATAGTACAACAAACACAAAAATATTTATAATTAACAAAACTTAGGATAAATTAGCAGAAAATTCTAAGATAGACATTCAAACTAATGCTAGCATTAATCCACTTTCGAGCAATGCATAAGAAAATATATTATTTAGAAAGACCATATATGATAAAAAACTTTGGATATGCTAACATATAAAACATTGGGAATAGTGAAGCTGACAATAAGACCTCCAATGTGTTATCCAATCATATCATGTCATATATGGTATTTTTTATTATATAAAAATCAATGTTTTTAGTTCCCTACTTCCAACAATAGATATTATGCAAATATTTGTGGTCAAAGGAAAAATTAATATGAAGTCAATGAATTATCGATTGCTATAGTCCCTATACGCCTTCTGCAGGGACTAATAATATTCTATAATATTTGCATACAAATCCTATACAAGAAAAAAAATCCCCAATTTTATTTGAATGTTCTTTATTTAAGAAAATTAAATTTAAAATCCGTAAGATCCCCAATTTTATTTGAATGTTCTTTATTGAATAAAATCAAATTTAATGATTATAGCTATATTTGTCCATATGTCACTATGTTTGTTTCGACTCATGAATATGGCACCGGTGGCGTAGATAATCTTTAAGAGGTTGAGAAATACCAAGGACGCCCCCAAACTTCACACCCTAGATGAGTTGCTCCAATCCATCAACAAAAAAAGGTGTAAAACTTAGTCCAAACATTGTTGGCATGAATGGTGAAAATGAGATGGAGTGTCTTGTTGTAGATTCTCAATAAAGGTAGCATCCTACAATGTTTAGGAAAATCTATGTGGAAAATCTACGTGTTAGAAGACTTGCAATTTGATTTCGAGTTTGGTTTCAATAAAGGTGTCATATCTATGTGGAAAATCTACGTGTCAAAAGACTCACAATTTGATTTCTAGTTTGGTTATTTTTTATTTCGAGGATGTTATCGTTTAAGTAATTATAAATTTAAAAATTATGTAAAATGAAAAAGATAGTATAACTACTCTCATATCTCTAACAAAGACATAATGCTTATAGAGGAGGTGGTATTCATCTTATATGGGCCTTTTAAATTTATGTAAATATCATTACACATTATATTACGACATCAAAATAAGTGAATATATAAATATACGAATATAAAGTGAATATATAAAGATATAATAGATTAGTGATAGAATTTAAATGAAGGTAAAAAATATGTATCTAGTAAATATATAAAAATATAATAGATTAGTTATAGAATTTAAATGAAGGTAAACAAGATGCATCTCGAAACAAAGTAATAAATGTTGTATAAGATAACTTTTGTGGAAAATGATCTTGGACAATTTAGCATGGTAGAAAAAGGTCGTATTGAATAAATATTTTAAAGAAACCCAACACAAATGTTTTGAATATCCACTTAAGGAAATGAGGGGCTCTTCAATTCATAAGCTACTAAAGGCAACAATCCCTGTCATTCGAGAAAAGTTGACTTGGATTCTTGGTAGTGGGAAAGCAATTGACTTTTGGGATGATAACATTCAAGGTGAAAATAAGTTTTCTTGTTGGTTGGACTTAGCTCCATTGCGGATATGGCTCAAAGAGTAGGAGAAGCACTCCCTATATGACATCTCAAGCTTGGATAATGAAACATGACGTTTGGTGGGTTGGTTCTTTGGAACCCCCAACACATATTCTTCCCCTCACTGTTGGCCTATAAATCATGCTTTAAAGGGATGCACTCCTTGGAACAAATTTAGAAAAGATGTCCGGGGTATGATAAATTAAAAATACTTTAAAAAATTCATATTATGTAAACTCGCTCTTTCACAATCTCAATATCCGCCACAAGCTCAATTGGAACTATAGTGTTGAAAAGGGGATACAGTCATAAATGGAGGGTGGAAAGATTATTATGAGGTCAAAAATAATTGTAAATCAACAGACCTTTGGCTTTGGGATTAAAGAAAGCTTCTCTTTCACACTCTCGTCACTCCAATTATCTTATATGGATGTGAAGTTTGGGGTTTTAGTATATCTAAAGAATCCTGAAGAAAGATAGAACAGATCCAAAATAATTTTATAACTTATAATCTCAAAATTAAGGGAAATGTACCCTATCATATCCTCCTCATAGAAGAAAGTATTTCCTTCATTAAGATAATTGCTATGATTAGATACCTAATGTACAAGAACAAGATAAACAACATGGATAATAGGAGCCCCCCAAAATTGCTTCAAACTCTATCCAAAACCACGACTGTCTCAAGCGAGGATGGCGTAAAGATGCCAAAACGTCGCTAAATCATTGGGGAATACAAGAAGAAGCCATCGTGCATAATATCTATAATATTACAAATAATATCACTGCTAAATTTGAGGAGAATATGTGGTGTGATAAATAATTAGTGGATAAAAGGAAATTAAGATACTACAAGAAGGTGGTCAATCCTAATTTAAAAGATCAAAATTACCTCTCAGTTTTGAGAAGTGCAACGAAGAAAATCGACATTGCTAAAATAAGAACAAACTCTCATGAGTTGCATAGTGAAATTGGGCATTTGACACCTCCCAAAACAACATGGGATGAAATAATCTATCATCCTTGTGACACTAAGCAGGTAGAAGATGAAAAACAATTCCTCTTAAATTTCCCTGCATATACCCATATTAGATCCCATTTTTAAAATATATTTCACAATACAAACCTTCCTAACCTCCTAAGTCATCAAAACTATGGTGATCTTGGAACGCTTCTCTCAATGATTTTTTAGCATAGAAATACAATTTTAAAGAAATTGAAGTAATCTCTTACCTTATTAAAGTCCAAGATCAATTGGTCTCAATGGACGTTAATCATCATCACTTAAGTCTTTTAAAACTTTTCATTATTTAAAAAGACATATATTGATTTTAGAAAGAGATGATAATATTCACTTTGGTAATTCTCTTGCTCTATCACATATCACATAGTAGAAAGCTCCCCTCCCAATACATGAAATATAGAAAAGGTTCTCATAATTCTTAAACTTCACATGTGGCTACCCCTTAATTAATAATTGCTTCTGTCTCTTCACAGAAATTAGGGTGTAACTTGGACCTTGAAATACCAAATCAAATCAATGTTTTAAAAGAGTAGAAAGGAATGATCTCTTCCACGACCAAATACTAACATAAAGTGTAGAATAATCCATTCCCATAACATAACATTAAGCCCATTATTGTAATGCCATGCTAGGAAGTATATGAAATATGATAAGTTGTTCACATAGCATTGCACACACCTCACAACATATATTAAAATGTAATAATCATAGATCTGGTTTTATGGGCTAACTTTAGCTATTGGGATAATTTTCCATGGTTTTCCCCAAAACATATTCGCCAATTTCCATTTTTTCTAAAAAAGGATTTGCGGAAATTCCATAGAATAAAATTATTTTACTTTAAAAATACCAAAATTTTACAGAAACTATATAAAATCCTTAGAAATTTTAACATTTTTACAAAACTATCGCCAAACATTTTACATTTTGCATATTATGGAATAGTAATATTAACCCATGTTTCTACATTTTAATATAAATTTTCATCCTTAAAATTATCCCTGATAATAATCATACTTGGAGGAGGAGAATGGATTCTTGCCATTTTATATACAAATCATATGAAATTTTGCTGGTGGTATTCCTTCTCCTATGCTATTATTCTTTGTCTTTGATTTTGAGAGGATGATCGATACATAGATAGGATGCCACAAATGTCGTTTGGAAATTACCCTTCGATCAAATAATATTAAGTGACTAGTATTGTAATCCATTATACTTGCTGTAATATTATCTATTTTTTTAATAAAAAAATAAAATTTTATGTTAATTAATTCTAAGTAGGTGTTAATTAGTTAAATAGGTTTTTTTTAATTGTTATATTTTATTTAATCTTAGGTTTTATTTATTTTAGATTAAAATATTTTGTAAATAATAGTGTTCAATAAATCTTAACTTTAGTTTAGTTTTATCACACTTTTGTATTAATTTTAATATAATGTAGTTTTGATATATAGTTTTAGTTTTATATTTGGTTTTAAAATTTTAATATTTTGTATTTATATTGTAATTTTATTTATTAATAAAGTTTGGTTACATGTAGGATTATCACGCACTATCACATGAAATCTACGGTCCACAATGCACCACCCCCCCGGCCATATGATGTTTAATAAAAATGTGACCCCTCGAGGAATCAAAGGGTGGTTTCAACTTATGTGACATGTAAATCATTAAAGCCACTGCGACCCATCCTTGAGTGGTTTTCAAAACCACGAATAACCCCCCGCAAAAAATAACCTTTCGCTTATAAATAAAGACACGTGACTTGACAATATATGTGATATATTATTCACATGTATCGCCTACACCTTCAAATCAATGTCTTCCATATACACAAACATGTTTCATTCAATCAGAACATGCCATGTGTCAACAAATCAGAGATTTCTATGTGTCCAATAGAAATATGACATGGCTCGATGTAAAAAGAACCTGCCAACCTGCATCAAGTTATAACGCCAGATCATCAAAATGAAGACACATGTATAGTCAGGTGTATGTAGGTGAAGATTATGATAAGTTCAATTTAACACTCATTTCTGTTTGTTATCATCATCAAAAGGTTCACTCTGTAGCCAAATATAAGTTGACATGTTCTAATGCAATGATGAAAAATTATTATGCCAAAATCATAGTAGTTGAAATCTCTATCAGTTTTAGTTCAAGTTTGAGGTAGTTATCAAGTTAGATCATACAAAAGTCTTGTCACTTATAGAAGGTCGAATTTACAAGGTTTCTACCAGATTCACTCCGATATTTTCTTGTTATGTGTTAATCATGCAAATGTACATTTGCATGATTAATCATTATTAGTTTGTTCTATTTATACATAGAGGTTTCTACAATATTGGTTCATATTGGCCATTTAAATAAGTTTTTATTAGTTTCTTACAACAAGTTTCACAGTGTGGGCTAATTGTATAAGCTATTTTTTCCTGTGAAATTGTTGTAAAAAAACTTGTAATAATTGATTTATATCAGAAAATAGCATAAATTGTGTTGGATTCATAATTTATGCCCATCCCATGCATTTATCTTTTGTTGGATCCATTGGCTAATGCCCAATAATTCATCCTTTCTTCGTCATAAACTAATGAAGACTTCCTAACTCTTTGTTGAGCTTGAGATTTAATCTTGTTCTCCTTTTCTTCCATCTTTCATTACCATCTTTGTGCTTTGCTGGATGAGAATCCTTTCCAAATGGATTAGGCCTATGATCTGAGAGACTTATAGTTCCTTAATCCCAATATTTTTTCATTTTATTCTTAACTATGTTTATCCTTCTATTTAATTGAGTCAAATCTCTCACCTGAACTTAATGATGAGAGTTGATGCTTAGTGACATTAGGTAGCCAAAATTATTAAATATAATAAGAGAGGCCCCTCGAAACCCAAGAGCCAACTTGAGGTTAAAAGTAGGTTTCAATATGTCTTGGCATGGTTTCTAAGCAGCCAGGAACCACCTCAAGTTACAACATCATTTTGGCGTCATTTCTAGGGAATGAAGGTTCAAAATATTTTCCATGGGGTATGATAAAGATTAGATCTGATTTTTGCTAGTGAATGAGAGTCAAACAATAGGTTGCATAAGAGTTTCAATTTTATCTTTTAATCAAGTTTTCACATGCTGACTCCATTGTAATTCTAATCATATTTTCAAAGACTCCACTGGGAAATGAATACTGTTGACAAAGAAATGAAATATCATTGTAAAATGATCAAGTATCAATTGGTAAGTTCATTTCAAGAAATTTTGTATCTATTGATTGGTCCTTTACTATTCTTTCTTATACATCTTAAAAAGGTTTGTTTCTCTTTTGTACAATTAGGGGGTCATGCTTTCAAAATATCATTTCTTTTCTTAAAAAAAGAAACCCCAACTTATTATTTTTTTCTTCAAGAAGACAATCTCTCTTAATTATTACCTTTTGTAAATAATAATGAGCCACTTGTATGAGTATCTTTTGAAATTTTTCTTGAACAAAAATTCCTAATCCCTATTATTCCAAAGTATAGTTAGTCTTGTAAATCAGTTGAGAATGAGACTTATATATAAATCTTATAGAAAATAATATGACTTATGAACAACCTGCAAAGATCCATCCTTGGGCTATAAATAGGTATAAACCTCTTAATTTGTCATCTGTCCTTCATGATTTACCTCCCAAAATTTTCAAATATCTTCTTGGATTCAATGGAGAAGATGATATTTCAGCAGGAAAACACATGATAGCCTTTGAAAATTTCACAAATTGCTTAGATATTCAACATGAGGATGTATTTATGAGAATGTTCACTCGGTCTTTGGAAGGAGAAGTTAAAAGGTGGTTTAGATATTTAACAACTGATTCTATTAATTCTTGGATTGGTTATCATAATATTTTCTTGCACAAATGGGATGAAAGGAAATTCATCATCAATATATTTCTAAGTTTTATACTATAAAAAGAAGAAATGATGAAATTGTTACAAGGTTCAACATAATATTTGAAAATGTCTTTCACAATTTTTCTATTGATATTCGACCTTCTGAAGGCATACTATACATTATAATTTCATCTTGATTAGCCATTTTATCTCAAAGAAATGAAGTCTCCAACTTTGGAACACATGTTCACTGATGCTAAGGAGATAGAGAATAATTGATGGGTTTGTGGGAAACTTCTTGGTCAAATAAAGAATGAGAATCTGGATACAGAGGAGCAAAGAGAAGAAGATGAACAAAACAAATCAGATATGTATACTTCCTTAATTCATATTGCTTAGAAACAAAAAGTGTCTTTAAATATTCTAAATCAACAAAATGATAATGAATGGGAAAATGATTTTTGCATAAATGTTTCAAGTAATTTTCATAACGGGAAAAATGAATTTTTCTGATGATGAATTTGAAAAAGTGTAATGATACATTACATCGTAGGTAGAGGGCAGGGTGGTCAATGACAAGGCTATAAAAGAGACAAGAAGACACAGAGATTAAATAGAAAAATCGACAGGTTAATAAAGACATGAAGACATAGTGATTAAATAGAAAAATCCCCAGGTTAATAAATGGGCAAATCACAGTCATAACCAGTGGTCCAACTCGCCAGGTGACAATTGGCAAATCGCAGGTATAACAGGTGGCCAAACTCACCAGGTAACAATTGGAAAATCACAGGCATAACATGCAACGATTGTAGTCTTAATGATGGCAATCATAGAGTAATATATCTAGCCATGAAAACACAATCAGGATAAAAAAAAAACGCAGAATAATACATCCGGAAATGAAACACATTCAAGATATAAAAACACAGAGCAACATCCAACATTGAAACCCATTCAAGATACAAAAATGCAGAGTAATATATATCCGACAATGAACTGCATTGAAGATATAAAAATGCAGAGCAATATCCAACAATGAAACACATTCAAGATACAAAAACGCATAGCAATATTTATCCGATGATGAAATGCATTCAAGATACAAAAACACAGAGAAAATATCCAGGAATGAAATGCATTCAATATACAAAAACGTAGAGCAATATATATCCGACAATGAACCGTATTCAAGATATAAAAATGCAAAGCAATATTTATCCGACAATGAAACACATTCAAGATACAAAAACGAAGAGCAAATATCCAACAATGAAATGCATTCAAGATACAAAAACATAGAGCAATATATATCCGACAATGAACCACATTCAATATATAAAAATGCAGAGAAATATCCATCAATGAAACACATTCAAGATACAAAATGCAGAGATTGGGCCTTCAACTCAGAGGTTATCCATCAAGGAAAAACATGGATAATCCTTCAAGGAGACGCAAGGGTTTCCAGAGTTTATGCAATCAGACACAGAGGTTCTGAATCGCCGGAAGGCACAATGAGCATCAATCAACCAAGAACAATCAATAGGGGCAGATGACTAGGAAAAATCATCCTTTCCTCATCATCCACGCACATAAAAGCAGGGATTTAGGATCTATAGGTCTATTAACACCAAAGTGATGACCATCGATCTGGCTCCTGGCCGATTTCTCAGGCGAGGAATGATGAGCTAGGGATGAGGACGAAGTATGAAGCACAAAATCATCACAAAATCAATAAAACCATAGGACGGTCACACCATTCAGGGATTGATTGCCAAGGGAATCAAGTCAAGCAGCGAAATCAAGGCTAAGGAAATTTAAGTTCTCGATTAAACTGATAAGTTCAACACCTTCTTTACATAGTTAAAAATACAAAAATGAAGGCGTAAGGTTTATAATAATATAACATGCAGAATACAAGCAAGCGTACCATAGCCCAAGTCACCCCTTCTGAGTCGTGTCCCGCACGCTCCGTGCAACTCTCGCTTGCCGATCGATGAGACTTCATCGGTACCTACCAACAAATGCTGGGGGTAATCTTCTTCCCCCTTAGCCCCCTGAGCCGCAAAGGGGCCACACACACTAAATTAGAGAACAACTAGCTCCCATCTCGCCTCACAAGGCCGAGCTACCACTCCTCACCAAGCTGCGTATCCCAACTCCCACAAGCTAAGTCAGTCAAGTCTAAATTTCTGTAGCATAATGTTACGCATCACAGAAGAGATCCATCATCCTCATCCTCCCTCTTTTATATAGAGTTTCTAAGTCATTTACTTTCCCAAAATCCCATTTAATTTATTGTTCAATAATTTAATTCATAAAAATCCTCCCTGTACATGTGTCACCCATCCCCTTCATTGCACCATAAATTAATTTCATTAATTAATTAATTACTCCTATTTCCCTCACCCACCTAAATGCATTCCTAGAATCACTCCTAGGTGTCCCCATATTCCCTTACACATTTTAATGACTTACCCCCTTACTAATTTACTAGTTGAGTTTAATTTAGAAAGTTCTTAAATGATGGATACCTTACTAAGTTAGTCTTTCTACTTTTTGCTTGTGTTTCCCCTTTCTTTTTATGTTTCCCCTTTTCCTTTTTAATTAATAAATTTTTAATTAGCATATGTGATAAAACAATTATTCCCCTTTTTCCCCCCTTTTAAATTTTATCCCCCAAAAGAGTTTTATAAATTAATTGAATTACTTACCCCCTACTCGTCACATGATTAATGATGATTATCATTATTTATTTATATTTATATTTTTATATAAATAGGTATTTTTTTTATCACAAGTATAACTTAGACCTAGACTTTATTTTCCTGGGCTGCGCAACATTTTATTAGGGAAATTGTTTTAAAACTTTCTCATCACATTATTTGTTCTAAGTCCATCTAGGTTCATCCATTTATTAATTAGCAACGCGACGTGCCGTTCAGGACGCACTAGGTGCTCCAAGGGTGCCACTCGCCCCATTCTATTTCCCTTACGCGACGTGCCCTTCAGGATGCACTACGTGCTCCAAGGGTGCCACTCACCTCTTTTCGTTTTTCTTGCGTGACGTGCCCTTCAGAACGCACTACGTGCTCCAAGGGTTCCACTCACCTCTTGAATGAATTGGTGGACATCAAAACCCCTGGAGTCAATACTCTGCCAGGTGATATTGTGGGTGACTAAGGGCCTCTAAGGAATAAGGCCCTTGCCTTATTGTGTGCCCCTTAGAATCATCATGAACGACTGTCGTAGTTGGCCCTTACGGCATCGTGGGTCTTCTTGAACTAGTTAATCATTAACCTATAGTTCGAGCCACGACGAGAGTGCTAGTAGGCTATGGAAGGGATTCTATCCACACCTTTCCCTCAACATCTCTGGTAGTCGTGCGCGACCCCTCTACTCCACATGTTAGTCTGGTCGGCAAGCTATCGTCAGCCTACATCATCAACAAATCATGTCAGAATAATATCCATAATCATATCATATAATCAGATGCACAAATGTCATATATACAACAATCAAACCCCAATAGTCCACTCCCCGACTTGGTCCAGAGTCCAAGTGGTTTCATCGATGCCTCTGCATGCTCGAGGTCCAAAATCCTGTACACTCAGGAAAACCGAGTCAATAACACCTGTCTATTTCAATAAAACAAAATAACATGTCATCAATTCATAACGCCTCATAATCATAATCAAATGCCCAAAAGTATAATAATCCAGATCACTTGCAAGCAAGTGTCCTCAAAGAATAAGTTCTCTCAGTGCGCGCAAGAGCGGGCTGTTACATACACCCCCTCTTGGTCTAAACTTATTCTTGAAGTTTCATAGTATATAAGTGCCGAAATAATGTGTATCACAGTATCATAAGTATATCTATCAAACAAAAATGGAAATTGTTGGCGCATATCATATGCGTCCTCCCAGGTCGCCGAGTGCGGACTATAGTTGTCTCACTGGACCTTAACCTGATCTACTGTTCGCCGCTGTAGCTGTCGAACACGATGATCTAGGATGTGGATCAACTCAGCCATGAGTTCCCCCTCATCCGATACCTACAAGTAACTCATGTCAATAACATGTGTAGGATCACTAATATAATGTCTCAAAACAACTACGTGAAAAACATCGTGCAAACACCTCAAAGAATCAGGCAAGGCTAGCCGATAGGCCATGGGCCCCTTCCTTTCCACAATATTGAAAGGTCCCACAAACCTAGGAGAGATTTCAGCTCCCTTTCCAAACTTGATTGAACTCTTATGTGGTTTTACCTACAAGAAGACTCGATCATGAACTTCATAACTAGGGTCGACACAGTGCGCATCGACATAACTCTTCTGCCGATCCTGCGCTTCTTTAATCCTTTGCTTTATTGTTTGCATTTTCTCTTTCATTTCTTGGATCACTTCTGGTCCCACTAGGACCCTATCCTCAATCCGATCCCAACTCAAAGGCGTCTGATATGGTCGCCCATAAAGAAACTCGAAAGGTGCCATCTTAATGGTGCTTGTTAACTGTTGTTATAAGCGAATTCCACCAGTGGCAAAAATTATTCCCAACGCTTTTGTTGGTCCATCACGTACATGCACAACATGTCCTCCAAGGTCTATTTCATTCATTCAGTCTTCTTGTCAGTCTCTGGGTAATACACAGTACTAAATTTAAGTTGGGTTCCCAAGGCCTCTTGGAAACTAGTCCAAAATCGTCTAGTAAACACCGATCCTCGATCGGATATAATATTCTTAGGCACGCCATGCAACCTCACATTCTCACTGATGAAAACTCTAGCTATGTCAGGTGCCTGATACGTCATACGCACAGGAATAAAATGAGTACTCTTCGTCAGAGTGTCGACTACTATGAAAATCGAGTCATGTTTCCTTGCTGTCAGTGGCAATCCAACAATAAAATTCATCGAAATAACCTCCCATTTCGATTCCGGAATAGCTTGTGGTTGTAGTAATCCTACTGCATGTCTATGCTTGGCCTTTACCTGTTGACATTCTCGACATCTGGCCACAAAGTTGATGATGTCTGCCTTCATTCCTTTTCAAAAAAATAAGGGTTTAAGGTCCGCCCTCATCTTTGTGACTCCTAGGTGAGCCAAGTATACTGCTCTATGAGCCTCATTTAGGATCAAGCTCCTCAACTCATCATTCGGTGGTACGTAAATCCAATTTTAAACCTCAATAATCCATCATCGTCAAACGTAAATCCTTCAAATCTTGGTATCATCATTGTGTTTTGTCCGATAAAATCCTCGACCTCTTTGTACCAGACATCGTCACATTGTAAAGTTAGAATCTTTTCACATAGATTCGTCTGAAGGGGCAACACTGAAAATATGCGTGGTCTCTAACTCAATGCATTTTCCACTCGGTTCACTGTTCCTGTTATGTAAGAAATCTCAAAATAGTACTCGCTAAGAAGTTTCGACCAACGTCGTTGTCGCACATTCAGGTCGCTTTCCGTAAATATGTGATGTAGTCCACAGTGATCCATATTTAGTTCAAATTTTTATCCAAATAGGTATTGTCTCCAAACCTTCAAGGAATAAACAAAGGCTAACAACTCCCAATCGTGCGTCACATAGTTCTCCTCATGCCTTCTCCATTTCCTCAAGATGTAAGCGATCACTCGATCGTCTTGCATCAAGACTCTGCCTAAGCCTTCCTTGGATGTGTCAGTGCATACCAAGAAGTCTGCGTCCATGTCAGGGACCTTTAGTATCGGTGCTGTTGTCAACAACTCTTTGATCCTCCAAAAATCTTCTGTGCATTTCTCGGTCCAAACAAACTTCTTGTTCTTCTTCTGCAATTCCGTGATCAGATTTGCTATCTTTGAAAATACCTCAATGAACCGTCGATAGTATCTTGATAAACCCATGAAACTATGCACTTCTGGGACATTCATCGATGCAGGCCATTCCATAATAGCCTCGACCTTTGCTGGATCCATGACGATACCTTCGCCGGAGATGACATGCCCTAAGTAGTGAATCTTTGATTGATAAAACGAGCATTTGGACAACTTCCCATACAATTTGTGCTCTTGCAGAAACTGTAGTACCAAGTCCAAGTGCTCATCATGCTCCTCCTTCGTCTGAGAGTAAATCAAAATATCGTTAATGAATACTTGGATGAACTTGTCCAAGTACTCGCGGAACACCCCGCTCATCAAACTCATAAATACCCTTGGGGAGTTTGTCAGTTCAAACGGTAAAACAGTAAACTCGTAATGAACAAACCACGTATTAAAGGTGGTCTTAATGATTTTATCCTCCTTGATCTGTAACTGGTGATACCGTGATCACAAATCGATCTTTGAGAACACCATCGCACCCTTCATCTGATCGAACAGATCATCAATCCTCGACAACAGATACTAATTCTTGATCGTTGCCTTGTTCAAATGATGGTAGTCAATGCAAATCCTCCACGACCCATCCTTTTTTTGTACGAAAATAACAGGCACACCCCACGGTGACACACTCGGATGTATAAGTCCCAGGTCCAACAACTCCTTCAGTTGCATTCTCAACTTTTGTAACTCCAGGGTCGACATATGATAAGGCGTTCTCGTTATTGGTTTAGTCCCTGGTTTTAGGTCTATGGTAAACTCTAATTCCCTCTCTAATGGCATCCCAGGTAGCTCCTCTGGAAAGACGTCTGCAAACTCCCTCACCACCGGAAGGTGTTCTAGACCTTTTGCTACTCCCTTCTTGTTTAATGCAAGGATCGCATAAAGCTTACATTCCTTGCGCATGCTCTTCTGTAGCTGCAGGAAAGAGATGAACCTCAGGGAAAATCCCTGGTTCCATCCTACAATCACGCGTCTTTTTCCCTCATCATCGACCAAGCTCAATCGTTTCGTCTTACAGTTGAGTATCGCCTCATGCGATTCCAACTAGTCCATACCAATCACGAAATCATAAGATCCTAAGATCGTGTCGTATAGGTTGGACCTGGTGACAAACTCTCCTAGGTTAAGGGTACAGTCTGTAACCTTTCCTACAACCTTCTGTTTGGCTCCTGAAGCCATCTCTACAAAGCTAAACTCATCCTGTTCGACTTCCTTTACCTTAATCCTTTTTACTGCTGCACCATAAATGAAATTCTCCGTAGCACCAAGGTCTATAAAAATACAAAGTGTTTGGTCAATGACAGTACTTGATGTCTTGAGCATAGTCAATTGGTGCTTTGCCTGGAAGTTATTCACCGCTGCATGAATCCGATGGGACTTGCCCAAATATCCCATGTTAATGGCTCCGACTTATCCAGATGCTCTAGTCCTCTCCACTGGGAAATCACGTTGGTAGTTTGTCTCCCCACATGTACAAAACCCCTTCTTTGGTCTAGTACTCCTGGTACCTGAAGTAGAAGATGACGGCCCACCGGCTTGGAATCCTGGTCTATTCTGCTGAATAGGCCTAAACTGTTGTTGTTGCGGTTGATGTTGCTGCTGATGTTGTGGTCTCTGATAAGGTGTTTGCTGCTGAGGCACTGGTCACCGAGGTGTAGTGAAAGTGGATCGTCTCTGGAAGCTACGATATCCTGACATCTGTCTAGTTGGTGTCTGATGTTGCAGCACACCAGATGACACCCGCCCTACTAGTCTCCCTGGAGCCCTGCTCTGACCCCCACTAATAAGCTCCTCCTCTGCTATGAGGGCCTTCTAGATGACATCATGCAAAGTTTGAGGCATCATAATCCTAACCTTTGCACATATGCTTCCATTAAGGCTGAACACAAACCTGTTGACCTTAAGTTTCTCAGTATTAGGATGTAGAGCATACTGAAGTAGCTCCATAAAATGGGCCTCATACTAGGGCACCGTATGACCACCCTGTCATAAGGAATTGAACTCGTTGACATGGAGCTCAATGAATTTGTTTGATAGGTACCTCTCTCGGAACCATTCCTCAAACAATTCCCATGACACGTCTTCAACGACAATGTTTAGTTGTGGCACAAGCGTCTTCCACCATAGAAGAGAACTCCCCTTTAGTTGAAAGACTGCCATGTGGACCTTCATGTTGGAGGTATAATCGCGAAGTGAAAATCACATCGCCATATTCTCCAGCCATGCCTCGGCGGCTGCGCTGCTCGGGACGCCAAAGAGATTGGGAAATTTGACCTTCTCGAGTTCGTGGTGAATGCTACCAGTACCAACTAGAATGTGCGGTGGACCCTCAGGGGCTGTCGATGCCTTCGACTCATCTCTTTCCAAATGGATGATCAGTGTCTCAAACATCCACTGGAAAGACCTCATCAGCCCAACCACATCACCCACTGCTATCTGCTTCTTCCCGACAACCTGTTCGTCTCCCTGGGGGTTAGACCCCTCAGGCATGGATGCTACTAGAGGCATCATGCCTCCTCCCCTAACACCCCGTTGTATGCCTCTGTGACGTCCTCTAACCATGATTACTGACATGAATACAAGTCAACTTAATTAGCAACATTATAATCAAATATCATATCAACGAAAGCCATAGTGATCCCAAGTTGCGGGTTGAACCTAGCTTTGATACCATATGTAACGATACATTACATCACAGGCAGAGGGCAGGGTGGTCAATGCCAAGGCTGGAAAAGAGACAAGAAGACACATATATTAAAAAGAAAAATTGCCAGGTTAATAAAGACATGAAGATGCAGTGATTAAATGGAAAAATCGTCAGGTTAATAAATGGGAAAATTGCAAGCATAACCAGTGGCCCAACTTTCTAGGTGATAATTGGAAAATCGCAGGCATAATAGGTGGCCAAACTCACCAGGTAGCAATTGCCAAATCGCAGGCATAACATGCAATTATTGTAGTATTAATGATGGCAATCGCAAAGTAATATATCTAGCCATGAAAACACAGTCAGGATAAAAAAAACGTAGAGCAATATATCCAGCAATGAAATGCATTCAAGATATAAAAATGTAGAGAAACATCTAGCAATGAAACACATTCAAGATACAAAAACGTAGAGCAATATATATCCGACAATGAACCGCATTCAAGATATAAAAAGGCAAAGCAATATCCAGCAATGAAACGCATTCAAGATACAAAAACACAAACCAATATTTATCCGGCAATGAAACACATTCAAGATACAAAAACGTAGAGAAAATATCCATCAATGAAATGCATTCAAGATACAAAAATGTAGAGCAATATATATCCGACAATGAACCAAATTCAAGATATAAAAATGCAGAGCAATATTTATCTGGCAATGAAACACATTCAAGATACAAAAACATAGATCAAATATCCAACAATGAAATGCATTCAAGATACAAAAACATAGAGCAATATATATATACGACAATGAATCACATTCAAGATATAAAAACGTAGAGCGATATCTAGTAATGAAACACATTCAAGATACAAAACACAGAGATTGGGCGTTCAACTTAGAGGTTATCAATCAAGGAAAAACATGGATAATCCTTCAAGGAGATGCAAGGGTTTTTGGAGTTAAGGAAATCATACGTAGACGTACTCAATTTCCAGAAGGCGCAATGACCATCAATCAACCAAGAATAATCAACAGGGGAAGACGACTGGGAAGAAGCATCCTTCGCTCATCATCCACACACATAAAAGCAAGGCATTAGGATCTATAGGTCTATTAACAGCGAAGTGACGATTGTTGATCTCGCTCCTAGACGACTACTCAGGCGAGGACTGATGAGATAGAGACGAGGGTGAAGTATGAAGCACAAACTCATCACAAAATCAATAAAACCATATGATGGTCACAACATTTAGGGATCGATTTCCAAGGGAATCAAGTCAAGCAACGAACTTAAGGCTAAGGAAATTTAAGTTCTCAATTAAACTGCTAAGTTCAACACCTTCTTTACATAGTTGAAAATACAGAAATGAAGGCGTAAGGTTTATAATAATCTAACATGCAAAATACAAGCAAGCGTACCATAGCCCAAGTCTCCTGCTCTGAGTCGTGTCCTGCGTGCTCCGTGCAGATCCCACTTTTCGACAGATGAGACTTCACCAATACCTCCTAGCCAACGCTAGGGGTACTCTTCTTCCCCCTTAGCCCCACGAGCCACAAAGGGTCCATGCACATTAAACCAGAGTGCAAATAGCTCCCATATCACCTCACAAGGTGGAGCTACCACTCCTCACTGAGCTGGGTATCCCAACTCCCACAAGCTAAGTCAGTCATGTCTAAATTTCTGTAGCATAACATTACGCATCACATAAGAGATCCATCCTTCTCCTCCTCCCTCCTTTATATAGAGTTTCTAAGTCATTTACTTTCCCAAAATACCATTTAATTTATTGTTCAATAATTTAATTCATAAAACTCCTCCCCGTACATGTGTCACCCATCCCCTTCATTGCAACATAAATTAATTTCATTAATTAACTAATTACTCCTATTTCCCTCACCCACCTAAAAACAT
>SNQJ01S0002624.1:34958-50937 GCA_010110895.2 Picea sitchensis
ATTAGATGATATGATTATGGATATATTTCTGACATGATTCGTTGATGATGCAAGCTGACAATAGATTTCCGACTAGACTCACATGTGGAGTAGAGGGGTCACGCATGACTACCAGAGATGTTGATGGAGAGGTGTGGACAACAAACCTACCACAGCCTACTAGCACTCCCGTCATAGATCGAACTGTAGATTAACATTTACCTAGTTTGAGAGGACCCACGATGCCGTGAGGGAAGACTGCGACAGTCGCTCACGATGATTCGAAGGGGTGTGCAATAAGGCGGGGGCCTTATTCCTTAGAGGCCCTTAGTCTCCCACAAGTTCACCTAGCAGATTATTGACTCCAGGGGTTTTTGATGTCTACCAAGTCAGTGAAGAGGCGAGTGGCACCCTTGGAGCACGTGGTGCATCTTGAAGGGCACATCACGCAAGAAAAATGGAAAGAGGCGAGTGGCAGCCTTGGAGCACGTAGTGCATCCTGATTGGCACGTCGCACAAGGAAAACAAATTAAGGCGAGTGGCACCCTTGGAGCACTTAGTGCATCCTGAAGGTCACATCACATTGTTGATGATAAATGAATGAACCTAGATGGCCTTAGGACGAAAAACATGTTAATAATTTAAAAAAAACAAATTCCCTAATAAAATGTCGCCCAGTATGAAAATTTAAGGTCTAAGTCTAAATTATGCTAGTGGTAAAATTTTATCTATCTTTTTTAAAAAAAATAAAAAAAAAATAACAAAAATAATAATTTTACTCTTCGTTAAATCTTGTAATAATAAGGGGGTAAGCAATTTAAATGATTCATAAAAATCTGTTAGGGTAATATTTAAAAAAAAAGGGAAATAATTGTTTTATTATTTATGATAATTTAAAATTATTAACTAAAAAGGGAAAAAGGAAAAAGGGGGTTAATTTCTACACTTACCAATTTAAGTCCTCAATGAAAAGGGGAAAGAGGGAAATCTAAAATATTTAGGAAACTAGGAAAAGAGGGAAACATAAGAAGAAAAGGGAAACCCAAGGGAAAAAACAGAAAGTCAAACTTAGTAAGGTATCTACCATTAAGAACTTCCTAATTTAAAACTGAACTAGCAAATTGATAATGGAGAAAGTCATTAAAACCTGTAAGAGAATTTGGGGAAACCTAGGAGTGATTCTAGGAGTGACTCTAGGTGGGTGAGAAAAATAAGGGAAATTAATTAATTAAAGAAATTAATTTGTGGAGGAATGAAGGGGATGGGTGACACTTGTACGGGGAATAATTTTTAGGATTTAATTTAAAAAAACTTAATTAAATGAGATTTTAGGAAAGTAAAGGACTTCGAAACTCTATATAATGAAGGGAGGAGAAGGATGAAGGATATCTTCTGTTTTCATAACGTTACGTCGCAGAAATCTCTACTTGACTAACTTAGCTTGTGGAAGTTGGGATACCCAGCTCGGTGAGGAGTGGTAACTCGACCTTGCGAGGCGAGCTGGGAGCTAGCTAAATCTTTGGATAGTGTGTGTGGCCCCTTTGTGGCTTATGGGGATAAGGGGGAAGAAGAGTACCCCTAGCATTGGCTGGGAGGTACCGGTGAAGTCTCACTGGTCGACAAGCGGGAGTTGCATGGAGTGCGCGGGACATCACTCAGAGCAGGCGATCAGGAAATGATATGCTCTCTTCATTTTTCTATGGTAGATTGTTGTAGGATTTATGCTTGGATCTGCATGTTTAATGGAGTAAGTAAACTGATTATCTAGATTGATGACTGAATTTCTTTCATAGCCTAGCTTGATGATTGATTGACTCCCATGGCCTTTGTTTCCCCGCTTGTCTTGACCTCCTTGTGGTGTTTGATTATGATCATTGTGGTGGTTTTGCCTATCATCCCTAACTCATTAGTCCTTGTCTGGGCAGTCGGCCAGGAGCCTGATCTACAGTCATCTGTTTGGCGTTAATAGACCTATGGATCTCAACACCTTGCCTTTCTGTGTGAGGATGATGAGAAAATGCTGAACCTATCAGCTGTCTACCTCCGTTGTTGTCCTTGGATGATTGGATCCTTTCGGTTCTCTTACTGTTGTCTGCAATTTGTATTGGTATTCTGGCAATGGCAAAATGAATTGATTCATGTCTGCATTTTGTATTTGTATTTTGGCCATGGAAAAACAATTTGATTCATGTCTACATTTTGTATTGGTATTCTGGCAATGGAAAAACGAATTGATTCATGTTTGCATTTTGTATTTGTATCTGGCAATGGAAAAACAAATTGATTCATGTCTGTATTTTGTATTGGTATTCTGGAAATGGAAAACCGAATTGATTCATGTCTGCATTTTGTATTTGTATTATGGCCATGGAAAAACGAATTGATTAATGTATGCATTTTGTATTTGTATTCTGGCAATGGAAAAACGAATGGATTCATGTCTGCAATTTGTATTGGTATTCGGGCAATGGAAACATGAATTGATTCATGTTTACATTTGGTATTGGTATCCTGGAAATCGAAAAACGTTTTTGCTTTAAATGTTGCCAGAGATTGCTGTTTTAAATGGCCACATTTGCTTTCAAATGAGACATAGATTGCCGTTTAAAATTGCCCACGTTTTTTCTTTCAAATGAGATTGAGTTTGCTGTCTCAAATGCCCACGTTTTGCCTTCAAATGAGACCGAAATTGCTGTTTTAATTGCCCACGTTTTTGCCTTCAGATGAGACTGAGTTTACTGTTTTAAATGCCCACGTTTTTGCTTTCAAATGAGACTGAGTTTTCTGTTCTAAATGCCCACGTTTTTGCTTCAAATGAGACTGAGTTTGTTGTTTTAAATGCCCATGTTTTTGCTTTCAAATGAGACTAAGATTTCCATTTTAAATGCCCACTTTTTCGCTTTCCAGTGATGTACTGAGTTGCTGTAGGAATCACCCACGAATTTAGCCTTTTAAATCTTAATTTCACTTGCCGGAATGACCACGGTTTTGGTAAATAAAAATTGAATGTGTGCATGTTGAATTCGCCCACCCTTTTTTTTGCTATTCAATTCATAAGTGACTTGCAGTAATGACCTCAATTTCTCCTTCAAACCATGACTACGTTTTCCCTTGAGCGATGGACTGCATTAATGTTGATTGGATACGTTTTCCTTTAATTGTTGAGTTGCTGTCGACTGGGCACGATTGGCCACCATGTGGGCACTGTGTTTTTGCTAATTTTGCCACAATGAATTAAATGGATAACAGTTAGTTAAATGCCTTACTATTGCTAGATTCATCGCTATGTAATGGTCACATTAAATGCCTTGATTTTTTCCAGCAAATAAAATGGATAATAGTGAGTTAAATTCCTTATTATTGCTAGATTCATTGTTATGTAATGGTCATATTAATTGCCAGAACAATTGCTACAACAATGTAAATGGCCAGTAGATTCATTCTTTGGATTAAATGACACAACAGGTTAAATGTTAACTAACACCTTAAATGCCTTTCTATTGTGGTATTACTTGTTATGACAACAGTCATGTAAACTACCTCGTTAGTGCACTTTTAATTGTCATGTTAATGGTCATGTAATTGCCTTGTTATTTCTATATTAATTGTTAAGTAACCGCTATGTTAATTTCCTTTATAAATTGCTCCAGCCCTGCTAATAGTTAGTAGTTTCCTTCTAATATTATTAGACAGATAGTATTATTAGTTCGGTCAATATAATTAGACTACATGCTGAGATTTAATTGTTCATAAGTGTTATAATGATAGAATTCTACTTTAAGATTGTAAATGTTGTTATTTAAGTTAATGTCTAGTTGGGTGGAGAATTTGGATTAACATAGACTTGANATCAAATAAAATATGGAAGTGGTTGTCATCCCAGAAATGACAACTATCCATATACCAATCATCACAATCATCCTCAAAATCATACCAAGCATATATTTCTTGATTATATTCATCCCTGGGGCTCTCCATAAGAAATCTCTCCTGCATGTTATTCAATGAATCTTGAATACTACGAAAATTATCATTGAGGTCATCTGTGAGACTATTTGTGAGGTTGTCTGTGAGGCCATGTGCAAATGCATCCAATGTGTGAAACAATTGGACTTTGAATGAATCAAGAATTTCTTTCAGGTTTTTAGAAAAAATATCCATCTGAGCACCCTATGAATGCTTCGGTCCTGCAGCCGTCACGAAAAAACCCAAAAAAAATAGAACAATAAGTTACAACAGAAAATCGCGGTTTTTTCTGAAAAAACCCTAAAAAACTGTTGAAGTTAAAATGCTCATAACTTCACTTCCCGGACTCCGTTTCGGCTGATTTTTTTTGTTGAAATTGAGTGAAATTGTGAGAGGAACTCATATCTTTAATTTGTTTGAGAAAATTCGGCCTCCAACTGCTACAGAAATAAAAACAAATCGCGCCGCCATCCGCGAAAAAAACCCTGAAAAAATGCAGATTTTAAAACTTCAATATCTTGACTTCCCGGACTCCGTTTCAGACGATTTTTTTTTTTCAAATTGGGTGTTTTTCTGAGAGGAAATCAGATATACAACCCTTTTCTGCAAATTTTGCATAGAAATATATCAAAAACTTCAAGAATTTCACGGCCCTCTTTTTTCTACTCCGAAAAAAAAAATCTGCAAAAATAAAAAATATTTGCCCACAATGTCTTCCCAAGGAAAGTGATCTGATACAAATTGTTAAGTACCAAACCAGATCTGAAAATACAATCACCACACAAGATATATGAAACCATATAGAAAACCACAACTTTATTATAGAAACCCTTGAGGTAGAGAAACACCATACAATGGATCATATTATGGAAGGGATCATCTCATGTTCACTTGCCTCTTCGAGGGGGCATCCTCCTATTGAGCTACCGCTCCAAAAAAAATACAATATTTATCTTCATATATCATTACATTGCTTAAACCCCTTTATATAGTGCTATCGTCTCCTAAGAATATTCTAGAGGAGGAATCTTCTAGAAGTAGAACCTTCTAAGAAGCCCTCTTACATTAATCATATCTAATTAACCATTTATTATATCTAACTACCATAGTGGGTCTTATTTAATAATATAGTGGACCTAGTCCACCTTACATTGAATGACCTCCACTATTATCACTATGGGCCCTCTGGGACCCCCTACTACCTCTCTAGCTACCTTACAAATTTGGCCACGCCTCGGCTTGGTCTAGCCATGGTTGCCACATGCCACCTCCTACAGTCGCACGGTTTCAAAATAAACTGGCGGGGGGAGTTTCAAGTGACCTCTCTTTGATATTCCCCAGGACCACCTCTCTTTGATATTCCCCAGGACCTACACAATCTCCTATTTTATCATGGATTGATGAAGGAACGAGCCATGGAAATCGATCCAGGACCAGCTCATGTAAAAGTGGCTCACATCTGGGAGTCGGGGACATGTCTCCCTCAAGCACCTCTAGATCCTAAATATGTGATAAATACTCCTCACATTGAAGATCATAAACAATACATGAGGGATTACGCACTGATTGGTAAATTTTTAGGCCTCTATCCTTCCGAGCGAGGTCTGGTGAAATTGATACAACACTAGTGGCGACTGAAAGGATAGTATGAACTGCAACTTGGATCCAAGGGTTTTTTCAATATTATGTTTCATAACCTAGAATATCAAAATCGAATCTTTGATGGAGGTCCCTATTTCTTCAACTATGTAGGCCTCTTTCTATGGTTTTGGACAGAAAAAATTATCCCAGAAAAAGAGGAATTCTCGCATGCACCGGTATGGATTCGCCTATATTTTTACCTTAGGAGTTCTAGTTAGAAGAAATTTTAGAAGTTATTGGTAATACCATCAGAGTTTATAGTAAAGCTTCAGAGACTACTCGATAGAGAAGGTACACCTCCCACACTTGTATCTGGCTCAATATCATATTCAATGTTTTGGATGTTATAACCATGAGGGATATCTGCAATAACTA
Organism: Picea sitchensis; assembly: GCA_010110895.2. Classification (NCBI taxonomy): domain Eukaryota; kingdom Viridiplantae; phylum Streptophyta; class Pinopsida; order Pinales; family Pinaceae; genus Picea; species Picea sitchensis. Next base: position 40,920 of record SNQJ01S0002624.1, read on the forward strand.
GGGAGTATTCATTTTTAGGAACAAGATTTGCATTTTTTTCACAATCCCCTAATATCACTTTATATTGAACAGTGTCAAGCCCATTCCAAATGTAGTGATCAAATGTGTCATCAAGCTCAAGATTTTGAAGACGTCGCCTTCTTTATCTTTCAAACTTAGTTTTTTTAATATAAATTTTGGAGGTTTCAGGTACTCCAACTATATTCTTCTTTGAATTCTTTAATGAAACAAACAAACATATAATTATATATCTATAACTAATAAAATCAAAATAAATTAGCATATACATGAATAAAATGAATGTAATAAATCACAATACCTTTTTGAATGCAATTTTTTTTTGACTCAATGCTATTGAAGAGCTTGCATCTGGATAGTTGAGTCTAACATCCTCCCAACTCTACTCATTCATCTTAACCATTTCCTCTTGTATTCTCATATAAACCTTGTGACTAAATAAAAAAAAAGTTAATGTTATAATCATATATAGAATAAAATGCATTCTTATGTTATATAGAAACAATTAATTTTGTAATCATAACCTAAATAAGAAATAACTCAACAAACTTACTTTTTAAATTCATCACACATTTACTCCATTGATAATTCACCCGACCTTACACGTGATAATATACTATGACAAGTTTATCATCCTTCACTCCTTACATTATTCTCCAAGGCATTATAGTCATATCATCTGGCAGGTTTTTGATTTCAGGACCTGTCTTACTTGTGCTACCTATTAAGTGTTTATACTTCTTAACCTTCTAATTTTTTATATTATTATTTTCTCATAGGTTGAATATCTCATCCACCAAATCCCATATCTGTCCAGTTTTAAATCCAAATTGGAAATAGTTATCCACAACTTTGAATGCATCACTTCCTTTGCGATTTTTTACTTTTAAACTTTCCTCGTCAATAGGGAAGCCTATTTCCATACAACATTCCTTCCTAAACTTTGGATCAATGTTTGATATATCCCCACCACATATTACAGAAAAATCATTATGGATAAATCTCACTCTCTGAATGAAAGTCATGGACATCCTATAGTCATTATCTATGTTATGATCCCATGCCAATAAATTTTCTTCTTCATCTATTAAACCAACATAAATTACACATCTGATGGTCTCAAAGAGAGGGTTATTGGGATACTCTTGCATCAATTGTCTTCTATCCTTTCTAGAATGATTTCCTCCTATCACATAATATATATACTAAAAAAATTTTGACCTATCAAATGCATCGTTGGTAGGAACTTCCATTGGGTCAAAAAGAACTAAGTATTCAACCACATGTGCATATGGATTGTGCCAAATCAATGATTTTAAGTTTTGGATATGCAATTGATATGGTTTTCTAATTTGGTATTTTTGTTGGCCTTCTGTGGGTTTATATAGCTAATTCACATTCAATAGAAATGTATGGCCCTCATCAACCAAATTGTTCCTCCTTAGTCGATCTCGAATGGTAATTTTCATTGTTTTGATAATACCATCTTCTATATCAACACCAGGTGTTATTATTTCTCTGCTACCTTTAGGACTTACATGATGATATTCGAAGGTAACTATCAATTCTTCTTCATCAACAACCTTTTCTTTCATCTTTTTATGATTTAAATGAGTTTCATCTAACTCAACAATCTCTTCATAATCAAAAGGAATGAAATCATCATTGACCATAACTATTTTTCACTTATGTTGTTTAGTATTCTTATGAGGAATAGAGGTAACCTCATTGGCATTAATCTCAACGACATCTTCATCTGGAGTTTCCATATCTTCAAATGTAACTCGTTTATGCCTTCTAGAATGATGACTTTTATTTATTCTTTTTTGTTCTTCTTTGTTTTCTGTTGTAGCTTCAACTTCCGTTACTCTTTGCTTCTTTTTCCTTCCTTCATGTTCCTTATTGATATGAAAGAAACTGATGACTTCCATGATATTTCTTTCTGTAGAATAAATCCCCACTAACATCTCTGAAAGGCGCCTAGAAAAATCCTGTAAAAATAAAATACGTCATTTCCATTGTTAAATAATATTTAACAATTACCATGAAACTTATAATAATACATGATACACAAATAAGAATAAGAAAACTTACATTGCACATCTCAATGTCTGTCACGATCATTGCACATAATTCTGTGAATTTTTCTTCCTTTTTATAATTGCTCATATTCAAACAATATCTAATCTTGATATATGTCTTTGATTGTTTCACCAGTGCATAAAAAATATATGTTCCTAGCACCAAACAAATATCTCATAACATGCCAAGTAACTGATAGCTTTCTTCGACATGTTCAAATTCAACAAACTAAAAAAATATTTGTTCTCCATTGACAACTTGTTTGTCTTTAATATACCAAGAATGCTCCATTCTACTCTCACCATTGACAATTTTCTACTCTCTAACACTCTTCATTGCTCTTGTGACCTCATTTGTTGGGCTAGCATTTTGTTTCCTAGCATTCATGGAGGTCCTAACTAGGCTTTTGGATGCCATTACTGTAGGTCTTGTTCTAGATATATTCACATAGATTTTCTTTCCTGCCATTTGTCCTATATAAAAAATAAAAAACACAAATTATTTAAGGAAAAAATAAAATATATTTTGTTCATGGACAAAAACTCAAGTTAAATTAAAATTATCTAAAAAATTACTTTTTTCTAAGACACAAAATAAAATAAAAACACACAAAAAAAAATACTAAAGAAAAAATCATATAAAAAAACAAAACCCAAAACATTAAAAAAAACAAAAATAATAGAAATACACATATGAAAAACATTAAAAGAAAAAAAAAGACAATTAAAAATAATAAAAATACTTTTAGATAAAAAAACATAAATAGTTTTTTTTTTAAAAAAAAATACTTTTAGATAAAAAAACATAAATAGTTTTTTTTTTTTTTAAAACAAAACAAATTTTATAAAATATTAAAACTTTTAAAAATCAAAGTTTTAATTTATAAAAAAATATATATTGAAAGCAAAAAAAATTTAAAAACAAAAAATTAAAACAAAACCAAAAACAATTTAATTTTTTATTAAAACAATTATATAAAAAGTTTTATATTAAAACTTAAAATGAAAACAAACAAAAATATATTTTAATTTTTTTTTTAAATTAAACATTGTAGTCTATCTATTGACTAGGGGAGAGCCATGCTGTGTATCACCCTATCACCACGTACAAGTTTCACTGACTTGGCCAATGCTGGGCAATTAAGTGAGCTGCCTAACATCAGCCTTCCCCGACTGGCTAAAAAGAACAATTAAATATAACTCAATTAAAAACTAATAAAACTTAATTAAATCTTATTTTATTAAATAAAATAAAATAAATGTTTTTTTTTCTTTTTCTAGCTTAGGCAAATAGGGTCATGGCTTGTTGGTCAACTGTGTCCCCTTACACTCCTCAGGGGTTGGCACGCACTGATGGACCATCCCAAGGTGCCTGAGGAGATGCCCCACATCGTCTTAGTGACCGAACAAAAAAAAAAAAAAAACTTTGAAAGGAAGTAAAAGAGTAAATTTTTAAAGTTTTTTAAAAAAAAATAAGGTTTGAAGCATAGTAAATTTAGGAGGTTTATTTCATTTTTTAGACTTAAAATGTGATAAATTTTGCTAAAAATTCTTTCAAAATATATAAAAAATTGAAAATTCATGATCTATGTATAAAAAATCACATGAAATTTAAGGTTTTCAATGTTTTGCATAGATAAAAAGCTTATACCTTTCAAATTCATAATCTCTCCTTGTTGAATGTCCTTAATATTTCTCCTTTGTAGCTTTCTTCAAAGTATTTAAACATTGCCTGATTGCTCCAAAATATTCAACAAACGTTGCTCAATAGTTGATGCGATGTAAAAAACCAAAACAAGAGTGTGTATATACACCAAGTACTATACCACTTCTTAGTTTGTTTAGTGCATATGGGATAAATTAAAAAAGATAAAACATAATGTAATTAATTAATTTTGGAAAATATTTGGAGGGAAAATTTTGGGGATAAAGTTTTGGCAAAAAATTGGAGGGAAATTTTGAGAGGGAAAATTTGAGGGGAAATTTTTGGGGAAAGTTTTGAGGGAAATGTTCATTCCACAACCTATAATAATTTCATTGGGAGAGTGTGCATTTGCACCATTCTATATTTTTAGTGAGCAGTGATGGCTTCATTAGATAGAGAGGATTTTATTTCTGGAGCATCAACATATTTTTCACATGCCTCCTCTTTTGAGACTAACAAATGTGGTGGGAATACTTCTAATGTAAATGAGGAGTCATATGTTTCACCTAGTGAGAACTTTGATCATAGTGAAAGCAATGATATTGAGCATATTGATCGGGAAAGTCCTAATTCTAAAGACTTTGAAGGCACCAATGATGAAGGGGAGGAATATGGTGAAAATGATTCATGATGAATATTTTCCTCCAAGTGAGGATTTCCAAGGTATTACTAATGATGATGAATATTTTCCTCCAAGTGAGGATTTTGAAGGTATCGATGGGGATGATGAAGAGTTTCCTCCAAGTGAGGATTTTCAAGGCAGTAAAGAAGATGATGAAGATTTTACTCCAAGTGAGGATTTTCAAGGGAGTAAAGAGAAAGATGAATATTTTCCTCCAAGTGAGGATTTTGCAGGTACTGATGAGGATAATGAAAATTTTCCTCCGAGTGAGGATTATCAAGGTAGTAAAGAGGATGATGAATATTTTCCTCCAAGTGAGGATTTTGAAGGTACTAATGAGGATGAAAATCTTCCTCCTAGTGAGGATTTGCAAAGAACAAATAAGGATAATGGATATTTTCCCCCCCAGTGATGATTTTGAAGGTACATATGAGGAGGAAGAAGATATTACTCCAAGTAAGGATTTTGAAGGGAATAATGAGCACGATGAAGATTTTCCTCCAAGTGAGGATTTTGAAGGGACTGATGAGGATGGTAAATATTTTCCTCCAAGTGAGGATTTTGAAGGGAGTAATGAGGATGATGAAAAGTTTCATCCAAGTGAGTATTTTGAAGGTATTGACATGGATGGCAAAGGTATTATTTTAGCAGGAGAAATTAAAGGTTCCAATGAATATTATGAAGAGTTTCCTCCAAGTGATGATTTCCAAGGTACTAATGAGAATGTTTAAGATTTTCCTCCAGGTCGGCATTTTGAGGGCATTAATGAGGATGATGTAGAATTTTCCTCAATTGGATATTTCAAAAGTAGTGAAGATGATTATGTCGATTGTGGACACTTTATTGCAAGTGATTGTGTTGTTGATGATGATCTTGATATTTATCTTCTCAACGAGATTATCAAGGAAGATGATGATGGACCTAGGAATGGAGATCATGTTCTAAATCATTTAGGTGCAACAAATCAAGGTGATCAACAATATCTTGTTCGGTATCCTCAGAATTCTATGTATGATTATAGTGATAATGATATTCCTCCTAGTGATGATGTTCAAATAGTGGAGATATTGAAAAGAAATATTGTGTCCAGGACGAGGACTAGACCTTTTATATCAATCAAAATCATTCTAGTTATACAAGGTCCAAGAAATAATTTCTCACTAAATCATTTTCCATCAGCGATTTGATTTCTAGTGATTGTTGTCATAAGAATTGTTTGAAAATTATAGACTACATGTATGCCTTGCAGAAAAGGAAGAATTATTTGTCAATGAATAAGAGCATGCAAAATTCATATTTAGTGGGGTGCATGATATATACGAAGACATGGTATGATTATCGCATTGATAATCTTTTACTTTGCAGAAAGGCTTTCAAAAAAATCCACTCAATTGGTAATCTTCGTCTATCAAGGATGTTATCACTGAAATTTCCTCCACAAATGGTTACAGGAATCCAACATCTTCAAACAATTATTAGTTCACCCATGGACCAAAAATGACCAAAAATGCATTTCCAAAAGTTCCAAAACTATACAATCAACAATAAAATCAGCATGTGCTAAGATTACACAAGGAGCGCACGCACATGCACCATTCAGAAACACAGGAAAAATCACACATGCTCATGATGCACGACTGTGGACACAAAAAACCGCGCATCCCTCAAAAGAATGCATTTATGATATTGGTCGGCCTCCCACCCACTTCTGGTTCAGCTTCCAAGTCGATTTGACATCCAAATCTCGGCTGAATCCAGCTGGGTGGCTGGTCAAAGACCCAAGGGTGCCCTAAATGGCCCCTTGTTCACATTAAAAGCTGGTTAAATAATGCCTCAAAGTTATGCTATAAAAAGAAGCCATGGGTGCACTACATTTTCAAGGAATTCATTTGTATTGTTATCCTGCTGATATTCTCTTGGAGGATCATGTTTCCTCATCAAGAGCATGCTAGCCCCATTTCAGTTAGCCATTCATATCACCTCTAGATTAGATGTGCTTTATATTCTCTTCACCATTTCATTTTACTTCCTCACTTGTAAGAAGAGCTCAATATTTGGGGGTCCAAGAGCCCTCCCTTGGAGGAAGAGGAGACCCAAAGTTTCCCTTTCTCTTTGGTGTTTTCTTTCCACTAATATAATTCTTTACATTGGTGGCATGAGTCTTGGTTGTTTCTTGTTCTAATGTCCTTATGCACTATAGTTTAATTGCTTTTATCCTTCTTAGTTTAATTTGTTTCTTGTCTTTTATGCTTTACACTTCTAACTCTTTCCTCTATTGCTATCTTTCCTAGCTAACCCAATTGGGCTTGTAAGAACCCTTATTTTGCTCATTTACATGACAAAAGAGGTGTAACAAATTGGCGACTCCACTGGGGAAAGGTATCAATTTCCTACCCCATTTGGGTTATTTTATCTCTTCTTTCTATTTATTTAACCTCCAGGTACCATAACCGGCCCAAGCCGACCTACAATAAGTCAAATTCAAAGCTGAGTTGAGAGAATTTCGTTCGAAATTTTCTTCACGACCGTGTGTCAGACGTGCGTAGGTTTTTTAACCCACAGGCGTGTCTTAAGTGCACATGCACCAAAACCACTGTATTTCTCATCACCTTCTGTGCACCCATGCCCATAAGTCACTTTTAGTTCGCGCATTGGCGCTCATAGTGCCTCTATCTATTCTGAGACCCGCGCACCTGTGCAAACAAATACACATTGTAAGTTTTTTGTGATCTGTGGAAGGCCCATATCCTTCTTAAAATTGATTCCATGCATATTGCAATCTGCACCACACTTATATTCCCTCTCCATATAAATGGATTAGTCAAAATGGAGGCACTTAGGGGGTTAAAATCATTATTTCCTCTTTTGCTTTCATTTTTCCACATGGATGGCTTGCTTTGACTAAAAGTGTAAGTTGGAATCATCTTTAGATCACATATAAAACTTGCATTGGGACTAGAATTTGGATATCAATCATTGAGTATGCTCTTCTCTCGCACCCCAAAGTGATCTTGAGAATCAGAAAGAGATTGAGGGAAAATTTCATCTCCCTTAAAAAGACAAAATCTTTAGAAGAGGACAACAACCCCCTCGGGACTCCTCTTAGTTTATTTTTCAAATACATCTTAAGATTGTAACGGGCCCATACATGCCCACATGCTACAAAGATAGAATAGTGATTGAATTTTACTTTCTTAGATTAAATCACTAGGGAAGTTTAAAGGTTTTGTAATGGGCCCATACATGCCCACATATGCACAATATAGGATAGTTTCAAAGATTTCTTAGATTAAATCACATTAGGGATTTAAAGGAATAGTAAGGACCCACATGTCCACATGCTAGTTTCCTATGGACTTTAAAATTCCGCAAGGTTGTACAAAGGACATTTAGTTAATTAGGTAATCAAGACTTGTAAGGACCAAGCGAAGCCCACATGCAACAAGGTGACACCTAATTTATTAAAAATATTGGCAAACTTTCACTTTTTCACACACGAAAGTCACTACTCAATCACATAGTTTTTCATCTCGAAATGTGGAGGTTGAAGTAAGTTTCCTCCAAAGGGATTCTGAAACACCCCACCCTTTTCTTGACGAAACTATCCACTCCCCCCTTAATTTCAACGAGATTGGCTCACACCCCCAATCTCTCAAACAACAACATATAATTTTTTTCTAAAAACTCACTAAGTTTTCCTCAACAGGAGGTGCCAAAATAAAAATTTTAGTCTAAGTAGGATTTCGGGGATAGGCATCCAAATAACTCTCCATTGTTTGGTTCTCACATCTTCAAACAATAGAAGTTGTCAAATAGGGAACTTTAAATCCTCCAATTCAAGTGTTCCTACACCATAAGGCAGAGAGATACCCATGAAGGATTGAAGTTTGAGGTCCAATTGTTTTGTGTGTCCCCCCTTGAGGCACCCACCTCTTGAAAGGGATCCAACTCGTGACCCATTTCTTAGGCCAAAAATCTAAATGTCGCAATTTGATCGAGGTACCTAGTAACCAAATTTTAGGACATCTACCCAGGTGGAAATTGTCGGCTGCAATTGCACCTTGATCATATTTTTTGTGGCTATTGGGAAATATCGCCTGCTCTTTCAGGATATGGACCCTCTACCCCTGATTATAACTGATTACTTCATCCTTCACTAGTTTCTCTTCCAGTGGCTTCAGACCCCACTGTTGAGTAATATTGGAAGGTCCAATGTTGTTTGAGAGGAAGGAAGTTACATCTTTTTAGGACATGAGCATTTTTTTCTTCTTTGTTCTCCCACGTGGACAAAAACCACCTAACCACATGCATGCTTCCTTGTTTTATGTATGTTGTTCTTCTAATTACATACGATTGTGAGGTATATTTTGGAGTTCCAAAGGTATACAAAGTCTTTTGTTCATCAAATCTTCTCTCATCACCATTTTCACACATCCACTTTGCTAGTCGGACATCATAGGGGACCCACAGAATCCCCATCGTTCCAGACGCTTGCTAAATCTCCCTCCCATCCTCGGGGGAGTTCCTAGTCTTACCAACTCATCGACCATACTTTCACACACCCCTGTAAGTACTACTGTCTTAGGATCAGCTTTGCTTGGGTCTACTTACCAAGGTCCAACATCCCCACACTCTCCTTTACACGGAAGCAAGGGGCCAAATTCTTCTCAAGGGAAGAGTACAAACCCACCTCTTCCCCCTCAAGGGTCAGGTACACAAAACACTCACACCATGTCCAGAACAAATCTGTCGCCACCACCTTAGATGTCATACATGGCTTCCCTCAACATACCGGATCTGACTAAACTCACCAATGATCCTATATTTCACAATCCCACATCGACTACAATGCCCACCAAACTACCTTCAGACATCCCCAAGTTTTAAGGAAAACCGGGAGACGATCCCGCCAACCATATCATGACCTTTCACTTATGGTGCTCTTCAAATAGAATCACGGACAATTGTTTTTTATTAAGGTTATTTCAACATACACTCACTGGCCCATCAACTAAGTGGTATGTAGAAGACAAATATGGATCCCATGTGACCTTTGAGTCCCTAGCCAAAGCTTTCTTGACCTTCTTTCAACTACCAATTTGTCATGACAATGGCCTTGAACTACTCTCAAAATTCAAACAAACCTCTGCCATGCACATCGCTGACCACATTCACGAATGGCATCGACGACGTAGTCTCTGCAAAGCTGAAGCTATGCCACAACAATGTCTCAATTGGTTCCTCAAATCACTTGTTTCCCTCCTTACCAAAGATGTAGCCGCCACCTTCCTCTAGTCTGAAGAAGAAGCCATTAGCAAGGCCCAACAGTTTGAACTCATTTACTCACAGTCAGGGTACTTGTATATGGTCCTACCTGATGCCTTGAGACCCATGCCATTTAGCCAAGACAAACCTGGGATGTCTCACTTAGTGGATGGATTGATTGGTACCACTACACACCACAATTCACATCCCCAACAACCACCAATGTATGGCACACCTTAATATCCACCATCATATGGTGGACCCCCTTATTATAATCCTCCCCCTTATCCACAACCATACCCCTTAACCTTTCCTCCACCCACCAGC
>SNQJ01S0002624.1:67197-112402 GCA_010110895.2 Picea sitchensis
CCTTGGAAAACCAATGATAAAAGTGAATGGTTAGAAAATTCCATTACCACTTTTCCAATAGTAGTGGCTATAACAAACTAGCTATGTGTATATGTTTAACCAAGTTCCCCTTTCACATTCCATACAACTTGAAATGTATTTAGCAACAATTGTTTTCATTCTCTACTAAAATTATTTCTCAGTTACCATTGCCATTGTATTTTGGTATCCTCAGTGACCAATATGTTGCACATTGATCATTTCATTCAAGATAAAATTCATTAACTCAAGAGATTGAGGAACATTCATATAATTTTCAAACATGAGAATTTCATCATCTTCCATTTCATACTTGTCATACTTCCGCTACCCATTTTCTTTCCACAATACTTTCTTTACTTGTACATAATGTTCATTTTTTAAAGTTAGTAGAGAAATTCTATTAATAATATATAATAAACAATACAAACAATGCTCTTTTTTTAAGTTTGTAGAACAATTATATTAATAATATATAATAAAATATACAACCAATCCCCACTCTAGCTTGTCATAGGGGAAACCATATCCTCTATTGTTCTAAACCTATGAATACTGTATAAATAGTGGATATACCATTCTTGTTGATTCTTCTAATGAAGAGTACACATCTATTTCTATTTAGAATAACATAAATTCAAAAAAAGAATTGTAAACACTCAGAATGCAATCTAATCCTCATCTTCAAACTCTACATCCATATATGTATGAATTTGGGCTTGGTATCATTAGTCTTCTATGTGATATGTCTGTGACAATGGATTGATTTTTTCATTACTATGCTTGCTCCAAAACTTTCATATTCACGGCTTCAGAATCAATATCCACAAAGGGGATAGAACCTTGTTTCTCCCTCACCTTCTCTTCAATTATTACCACCTCATCATTAATGTTGGCGGGAAAATTCTTGTGGTAACACGTGGTTGTCTCTCTAGACTCCTTTTCTAATTTAGTAGGTTTGCTTGGTTCCTTCTTGCGATATCTAGGTTGACCTCTTATAACTAGTTTAGAGGAATTGTTGTCACCTATAACCAATTTATATTTTCAAATATTGTCACTCATGCATGAAGAAAGAGGTTGCACCTTCCCCCTGTCACATACACATAGTTAAGGGATGCTTAGGAGCCTCACCTCACCATTTTTTGTTCCCTACACCTAGTGGATATCAATGGAAGCACCTTACTATTCACATTATCCTTATGTAAAATATGGATTTAGAATATGGGAGACCCAAAACCATCTAAAAACACCATTGTAGCCAGGGATTTGTAGAACATCTTTTCAAAAAAATTGATAGGAAGGACATGTCATGACCACACAAAGCCATATCATTGGTTTAGGTGGAATGAGTGCCTGATCATTTCAAGGAATAAGGGGGCATGATGTGATGAAAACCATTATCCTTATTCCCTTACTCCCATGAACCACTATCATGTCACTTAAATGCCACTTATAGACTCCCATCACCTTGAAAAACATTCAAACCTTGACTCCCTTATTCCTTATATGTTGGGTTGTTATATTATTTTCATCAAAATTCTAGTCGAGGTGAATCAACTGATGCTCGAGATTGAGGTGGATCAACAACAGGTCGAAGTTTGAGGTGGATCGATAGGAGGTCAAAGTCAAGGTGGATCAACAACAAGTTGAAGGTCAAGGGAGTCGGCCGATTAAAGTCGAAGACGAGGATATTGACGAAAAGTCAACCAACAAGAGGTCAAAGTGTGGGCATGAGACAAATGACTAGAGAACAAATGAACACTGACTAGTAGTCGATTGGTAAGCCTGACTTGGAGCTGACTAAAAACAAAATCCTGGGTTTTACGGGATTTGTAGCCAAATTATATTCATGGATCTGTAAATGTTTTTGGGCGCCAATATTTAGGGTTTTCCTATCGTAAATATTATAAAGAGGTGTGTTGTAAGGACGTAAAGGATGTTGTGAGGTAATCATATAATAAAATTTTGGAGGTTAATGCATGTGTAAGTGTAGGTTGTTGTTCATTCATATGTAAGCCGAATTGGATACAGGGTTGTTCTTGCGCATGAAAGAGGGTATGATGTCGATTGTGTCTTAGGTGTGCACCAATATTAGACATGTAACTGTTTATTCTGATTGAATAAGACAACAAGAAAGTAGAATGCTCAAAGGAATGTTGGTTTTCCTGGTTAAGGGTTTTCAGGGTAAAATCTCGGTGCATTGTGTGATTGCTTGTGTCATTTGCGTTATTGATTAAATTATTCTTCTCTTCTGCTAGGATTAGTGTGGAAGTGTCTTTTATTTCCTAATATGTGGTATCAGAGCTTAGGTCTGCCCTAACAAGTGAGTTATCAGAGTGATGTTATCTTTGGCGAGGATATTAGATCTTGATTTGCAAATCTTGAATCTGAGAACTAAACCTAGGTAGAGTAAGAGTCATAAGTCATTAATTGTGTTAAATATCTTGGTAAAGAATGTCTAGCAATTCCAAAATAGAGATAGAAAAATTCAATGAACAAAATTTTGAGCTTTGGAATATTAAAATGGAATATATTCTTGTAGATAGAGAACAATGGACAACGGTTTGTCAAGGTACCCAACCAATAGGCATGTCGACGAAAGAGTGGGAGAAAATCGAAAGAAGAGAAAGAAGTATTATTCGTCTTTGTATTGCAGATTCAGTGTTGTTGAATCTCTTAGGTGAAGATTTGGGGAAGAAATTGTGGGGCAAAATGGGAAGTTTGTACTAGTCAAAATATCTGGTAAATAAGTTGTTTCTCATAAAGAAAATATATATTCTAAGGATGAGTGATGGTAGTTCAGTGAATGAGCATTTAAATGTGTTTAATACCATGTTAATCCAGTTATCATCTATGGATATTAAGATCATTGATGAGGAGGAGTGTATAAGCCTATTATGTTCTTTTCCAGACTCCTGGGATAGCTTAGTCATGGCTATTGGGAGTAATACAACCACACTAGGACTAGAGGATGTGGTTGCTTCTTTGTTGTCAGAACAAATGAGAAGGAAGAACATGGAAGGATAAAAAAAATATGCTCTGGTAGTGAGAGGTCGACCGATAAATAAAGATAAAGGCATATTCTTCGGTAGAAATTTTAAGTTGAAGGGTAGATCTAAATCCCCGGTTCAGTCGATGTGAAGATGCTGGAAATGTGGTGAATATAGGCATTATAAAAAGGACTGTATTTCGAAGGCAACAAAAGTTAGTGTTGGATCTGATGAGAAGCAGTCGACTGAGAGAAAGATGACCTCGGACAAGGGAGGTGATGTGTACCTAGCATCGACCAGTACACAGTCAGATCAATATGTTTGGTTGATTGAATCAGGAGAATCCTATCATATGAAACCACATAAAGAATGGTTCTATGAATATGAAATGTATGATGGGGGTGATGTGTTCTTGGGGGATGACTCAGAAACCAGAATTGTTGAACAGGGAAGAGTCTGACTAACACTATAGGATGGGAGGAAAAGAACCCTTCCAGGTGTGATACACAGACCAGGTCTGGAAAGAAAAATGATATATGTTAGTAAGATGAGTGATGTAGGTGTGCATACTTTATTTCAGAAGTATTTGTACAAGATTGTCAGAGGTGAGATGGTCTTAATGAAAGGAGTTCGGATTCGTAACCTGTACAAGTTGTTAGGGAATTCTAACTTGACTAGATGCAACAACATCGTTGCTCCTCAAATCGAATATATTACGACTCAAATCGACTCAATGTCAAGAAAACTTGACTTGACTCGAGCTAAGTCGGTTCAAATCGACTCGACAAGACATGATGAAATCAACCCGACCGGGAATTGGCACAAGAGGATGGGACACATTGGAGAAAATAGACTTAGAGTTGTGAAAAGCAAAGGTATGGTTGAAGGTTTTCATGAATGTGGTTTAGAAGTCGACGTTTGTGAACATTTCATATATGGAAAACAAATTTGGGTGGGGTTCCCATCTAGAGAGACAAGGGAAAATCGGATTGTAGAACTGGGGCATAGTGATGTGTTTGTCTCGGTTAAATTTCCTTCACTCGATGGATCCATGTAATATGTATCCTTCAAAGATTATTTTTCCAGGAAGACATGGATATATTTCCTGAGGAAAACTAGATAGAGAAGAGGATTAAAGTGCCGAGAACTAACAATGGTGGTGAATTCTGTGGAAAGAAAATTGATTAGTTCTATAAGTAGTGTGGCATATCATGCCAAAATACGACACCATATACCCCACAAAAAAATGGAGTTTCTAAGAGAACGAATAGAACATTGATGGATAAGGCAAGGATCATGCTAAGTGGTGTTGGGATTGCACAAGAATTTTGTGCATAGGAAGTTGATATTGCAAGATATCTGATGAATATGTCTCCTTCATTGATGCTAGTTGACAAAAATCCAAATGAGGTATGGTCTAGTAATAAGACTTCGGTGGCACATCTAAATGTATTTGGATATGATGCATTTGTGCATGTTCCCAAGGAAAAGAGGAGAAAGTTGGAAAAGAAGGTAGTCAAATGTATTTTCATCGGATAGAAATAAGGGATGAAAGAATATAAGCTCTAGGATCTTGCATCAAGGAGAACAATGTACAGTCGAGATGTGGTCTTCATATAATTAAGAGGTAAGTACAAACCTGAGGAATCTTTTCAGACTGAGAATAATCTTGATATAGTGTGGTTTGAACTGAGGAACGAAGAAGATGATTCAAATGAGTCGACCGAATCTAAGGAAGAGGTGGAACAACTGACTCCGATGGTAAGGATTTCAGAAAGAGTGAGAAAACCAGTGGAAATATATAGTCTGCCCGACTTCCATTCCGCATGCATGTTAACTACCATAAATGATGAGCCCAAGTTGGTCAATGAGGTAGTCAAATCAGTAAAGGGTAAAATCTGTAAGGACTCCATGGTCGAAGAGATGGAATCCTTGTACACGAATGAGAAATGGGATTTAGTAAAGTTACCTAGTGGAAGAAATCCCATCAGTAGAAAGTGGGTGTTCAAGAAGAAGATGAATGTCATAGGACAAGTAGAGAAGTTCAAAGATTGATTGGTAGCGAAAGGATATTATGAAGTTGAGGGAGTCGACATCGGTGAGAGTTTTTCCCCTGTTTCAAAACTATCTTCCATTAGAGTATTGATGTCTCTAGCAACAACATTTGATCTTGAGATAGAACAAATGGATGTAAAGGAAACATTCCTACATGGGGACCTAGAGGAATAAATCTACATGAAAAAAATTGAAGCATATATAGTAAAGGGAAATAAATATTCAGTGGGAAAACTCAGAAGATCCCTTTATGGTCTAAAAAAATTGCTAAGGATGTGGTACCAAAAGTTTGACACATACATCATTAGTTTTGGATTTGCAAGAAGAAAAGTTGATCACTCCATATATTCCATGGAAGAAGGTGGGTGTTTCATATATGTAGCTTTGTATGTCAATGACATGTTCCTGATTGGAAACAACATGGGTACAATAAAGGAGGTGAAGAAGGAACTATCCTCCAAGTTTGACATGAAGGATCTCGGTGCAACTAACTTCATTATGGGAATGGAGATTAAGAGAGATCGATCCGCTAGAAATATTTGTTTGAATCAGACGAAGTATATTGAAACAATTTTGAAATTGTTCAACATGCATGATTGCAAACTGATGAAGGTGTCAATTCTTGTGGGAGAAAGGCTTGTTGTTGAACAATTTCCAAAGACACAAGAAAAAATAGAGGATGTGGCATGTGTTCCCTATGCAAGTATGGTTGGTATTGTAATGTATGTGATGGTTTTCAATCGACCAGACATTTCCCATGTAGTGGGAGTGTTGATAAGGTACATGTTGACACTTGGAAAGGATCACTGGACAACTGTGAAGAGAGTATTCAGGTATTTGTGTGGCACAAAGGATTATGATATAAGATACCAAGGAAAACCTAGAGGTGACAGTGGTAAATGAGATGTACATGGATTTGTCGATGCTAATTCAGCTGGAGATCTGGATCAATGGAGGTCGACTAGTAGATATGTCTTCAATATGTTTGGTGGAGCAATAATACGGATGAATAAGCGAAAGGCAGTTGCAGCCTTGTCAACAACAGAATCTAAATACATGGTGGCCACTCATGGAAGCAAATAAGTGATATGGATTGAAAGGTTGTGTTCAAGAATCGAGTTTAAGAAGAGAGCTATGAAGGTAAGTTGTAACAATCAAAGCTCAATATTTCTGGAAAACAACCATGTTTATCATTCAAAGACTAAGCACATTGATGTACAATAACATTTCGTAAGAGACATGGTGGAAAGTAACAAGGTGCTACTGGAGAAAGTAGACACGTTGGAAAACATAGCAGACTCGTTGACCAAGTCTGCGAGTGATATGAAGTTATCTTGGTGTAGAGAAGCAATGGGCATTTCTACCTTGGGTCTGTGAATGAAAGTTCATGAATCTCCTGTTTCAGAAAAGAAGACAACAAGTGGAATAATGTTGGGTTGTTATATTCTTTGCAATTAAAGTCTAGTCGAGGTGAATTGATTGATGGTTGAGGTCAAGGTGGATCGACAACAAGTCGAAGGTTGAGGTGGATCAACAACAGGTCTAAGTTGAGGTGGATCGATAACAAGTCGAAGATTGAGGGAGTCGACTGGGTAAATTTGAAGTTGAATATATCGATGACAAGTCAACCGACAAGAGGTTGAGGTATGGGCGTGAGCCGACTGACTAGAGACCGAACGAAGTTTGACTGGTAAACTAGACTTGGAGTCGACTGTATTAGAATCATGGGTTTTGCAAGATTTGTAACCAAATGATATGCATGGATCTGTACTATTTTTGGGTGCCAATATTTAGGGTTTTACCTGTTGTAAATCCTATAAAGAGGCATGTTGTAAGGTCATAAAGTATTTTGTGAGGTAATCGTGGAATGCACTTTTGCATGTTAATGCATGTGTAAGTGTAGGTTGTTGGTCATGCATATGTAATCCGAATTGTCTACAGGGTTGTTCTTGTGCAGGAAAGAGGGTATGATGTCTATTGTTTCTTAGGTGTTGACCAAGGTTAGACATGTAACCCTTTATTATGATTGAATAAGACAACAAGAGAGTAGAACGCTCAAAGCAATGTTGGTTTTCTTGGTTAAGGGTTTCCATGGTAAAATATCGGTGTACTGTGTGATTGCTTGTGTCATTTACGTTCTTGATTAAATTCTTCTTCTCTTATTCTAGGATTAGTGTGGAAATGTATTTCATTTCCTTACATTATACAAGTTTTATAGCAGCCTAGTGAAGGAAATTTAATTATCTTATTTCCTTGGAATTGAGACTTTGTTGATCAAACAAATAATTAAGGTTATTATGATATATTCTCATTGCATATTTCCTTCCCATCAAATAGTGTCTCCACAATTTTAATGTACAAAACACTATTGGAAGATTTAAATGACAAGTGGATTTTTTCCCTTCTATTTTCCAAGATTCATACCATACCACATCTCTATCCTATGAGGATTCTACCAATATATTCTATGCAAGGATAATTGCATACTAATTCCTCATTTGGATCTTCAATTTTTAAAATTGATGCACGTGTGAAAAGTTTCTTTAACAAGTGAAAACTAGCTTCACACTATGAGGTACATTCAAACTTCTCCCCTTTCTGTCGAAGATAAGTGATAGGATATTTTTACGAGTCTTTGAATAATATAACATGATCTAGCATCAAATATATTTCTAGGAGTATGTTGTCTCATTATTGCTTCAATCGGTTTTTCTTTATATGACACTAACAAATAAATACTATTTCAAATTGGTTGAGAAGATTGTTACATAATGTTGGTGGATGAAAATATGGTTTTCTTACAAAGTGAAAATTGTATGTACAATTTCAAATTGTTTTTCCTTAATATTTGATTCTTATATACATCACTAATAAAGTTAAATATTTTAGGTGTTTGCATTTCTATTGTTTTTTAAATTAAAATTTTGTTAGACAATCTTTGTCAAAGTTGTAATTTTAGATTGATGAAATTAAAGATTTTAATGCAAAAATGGATTCAACACCCCTAAATACACCATTTTTTACAACCAAAGTGTACAATATTAACATTTCATATATGAAATTCAATCATTCTGAATTTTTTTAATGAATTCCAAGTTGAAAATGCAAATTTTGCTCCACATACAAAACACCAATGTTTTTGAACAACACGTATATCTTTTCTTGTGAGAGATGTAATATTTGTCTCTTATTATTTATTGGTGTGTGCCAAAAAGAAACATCAACTTTTATACAACACCATAAAAATCGATCTCTATAATGGGTTTTCTCTCTTTACATGCATATGCAACTTTTAAAGATATAATTCTTGACAATTGTGGACAATTTGTTTCTACTGAATCAACCATGAATTAGCACTAGTTTTGGATGTTGTTATTGCACATCAATATCTCTCGACATATGTAGTGGTGTTCTTATCTCCGGTCTCCTTAATTTTCATAACTTGAATACATATTACTTATATAGAGATTAATCTATTTATTCGGTCACAAATGATCAAAATCATAATGAGATATACCTCCTACAACTATAATCGACTATACGTAAAATTTCTCCATCTATACTCGACTATACGTAAATGAAAGGAATGTGCAAACTTCAAAGTGATGTTCGTGAAAATAAGAGACCACACAGAATAAAAGAGAGCAAAGAAATGGATGCAACAATAGTTACAATTACAATAATGATGGAAAATACAGGCAAGCGATGTACTTCAAGGCTACAACTGATGACATCGAGATCGGGTTGCTAATTGCGGTCGTTTCTAGGGGTGATTTTTCTTGTCCCAACTATACCTGTTGGAATATATGAGATAATCGATGCGTAGTTTTTAGGCATTCCATCGAACTCCAGATGTAATCCTTAAAACCACCAAGTGTTTTCAGTTAGATTGCCATGTTTTGTGCTCAATGGGACCTCAACACTATTATTGGGCGATATTTAATCCAATTTTTCTATTCTTATCGATGTTAAGGTGTAGATGATCGAATGACCCTATGATTTTGATATTTTTTGGGGGTTTTACAGAGCTATGTGCTATTGTATACTTTTTATCAGACTGTTTTGTGTTGCTGTAATTTTTACTCGAAACAAATTTATGTTCACAAAATTTGTTTTACTAAGGTTTTTTTATGCAAAACTGAGATTCCATTTTCCTCATAATCTGTGTTGTAGTGTTTTATATAATGTTTAGAGTGCCGCTATAATTTTTTGTTTATTAAAACATCGTGTAATTTTTTTTTAAACTATAGAGAAAGTTTTCTTTTGGGAATTTTCTAAATACACATGATCTGAGTCCGCTAGGAGTGATTTTGAACTTTCATATAAATCCTTTTATGATCAAATCTTTCAGTTGGCTTTCATTTGGTATTAGAGCAGGTTGATTACAACATTTTTAATTTTGGAGAAGGCGAAATGAACCAAAATTCAAATGCATTACAATACCATATTCCTCTTTTCGGTGAGAAAAACTATGAGTATTGGTGTGTGAATATGATAACTTTGCTTATCTCACAAGATTAATGGATGATTTTTTCTATAGGTTACACAGAGCCAACTGATCTGATTTCCTACAATTCTCTCTCTGTTGATCAAAAGATAGAGTTGAAGGAGAACATGAAAAAGGATGCCAAAGCTTTGTTCATCCTTCAAATTGGAGTTGACATCATGGTGTTTCCAAAGATTGTAGAATGTAGTAAGTCCCATGATGCTTGGGAAACCTTGGAGAAGACATACAAGGGACCCGTAAAGGTAAAAGTTGTCATACTCCAAATGCTAAGAAGAGATTTTTAATCTCTTACTATGAAAGAAAATGAAAGTGTTGAATATTTTATTACTAGAGTTCAAAATATTGTGAATGATATTCATGCTCATGGTGAATCTCTTGAATATAGGAGGATTGTTGAATTTTTTTTAAGAAGTCTTCCTATAAAAATTGATCATGTCACTATTGTTATAGAGGATTCAAGGGATATATCACAACTAACCCTTGATGATTTGTTTGGAAGCCTTAAAGTACATGAATACATGTTAAAAAAGAACGATGAAGCTCATGATCAAGCTTTCCAAATCAAGTTGAAGGTTGACGACAAGAAGAAACAATATTCCACTACAATGAATGATGTTTCTATTTTTTCTTCATCATAAAATAGAGGAGGTATAGGCCGTGGAAGAGATAGATGAAGAGGAGTTCATGGTAGAAGAAGAAGCAACATCCCTCGGAGATGTAACTTTCATTGCAACTATTGCAATAAATATTGTCACCTTGAAAGCTATTTCTTTAAGAAGAAAAGAGACACCTCTCAAGCAAATTTTAGTAAAGATGAAGGTGAAAACTCTCAAAATTTGTTTGTCACATATAACATCTTTGATGCCAAAGATGATTTTGTATGGTATTTAGATAGTGGTTTCTCAAATAACATGACAAGAAACAAAATTATGTTTGTAAATTCAGATGACAGTGTGAACGGGAAAGTGAACTTTGGCAATGATAATAAGGCATAAGTAAGGGGAAAACACACCCTTTCCATAAAAGGAAATAATGGAAGTATTATGTAGATACATGATACTTTGTTTGTTCCAAATTTAAAGCATAACTATATTAGTATAGGGCAATTAAATTTAAAATACTACAAGATTGTTATCGAAGGAAAGTTTTGTAATATTTTTAAGAACAATGGCCTTGTTGTCGAAGTTCCTATGACATATAATAGGATGTTTTTGTTAAGTATGGAATAAAGTGTAGATTTATTGAAGGCCTCAATTGATGAGTCTTGGTTATGGAACAAGAGGTTTGGGCACCTTAATTTTTTATCTCTTTCATTCATGCAAAAGAATAACTTGGTAAGAGGTTTTCCTTCATTCATAGAACCAGGCAATAGGATAGGTGAAGGTTGTGCAATCGGGAAGAAACATAAAGATAGATTTCCTCATTGTCATTTTAGAGAAAGTGTACCTTTGGCCTTAGTACATGCATATATTTGTGGCCCCATGTAGACTTTATCTCATGGAAAGAATATGTATTTTCTTCTCTTTTTAGATTTTTTTTCAAGGATGTCTTGAATTTGTTTCTTCAGTGAGAAGTCTCAATCTTTTAGTTTATTTCAAAAATTCAAAGCACCTGTTGAGAATAAATCATGATATTGTTTGAAAGTATTGAGAATTCATCGAGGTGGAGAATTCACCTCTAATGAATTCAAAGAATTTTGTAGTTTTCATGGGATCAAGAAGGAGTTAACTACTGCATATACTCCTCAACAAAATGGAGTAGCGGAGAGGAAAAACAAAACAATTGTAGAGATGGCTAGATGTATGTTAAAAGACATGTGATTTTCAAACATGTATTGTCCAGATCCAGTCCATTCAACTACATATATCCTCAACAAAATTCCTACAAATATGGTAAATTATTCTAATCATTATGAATATGGGTTTTGTAGAAAACCGATTATTTGGGATCTGAAATTTTTTGGGTCTACATGATTTGTTCACATTCTTGCAAAACAAAGACATAAATTAGATGGAAATCAGTGAAATGTGTTTTCATTTGATATTCAAAAGAAAGAAAGGATTATAGGTGTTATGATCCACTTACTAATAAGCTTTATGTTAGTAGAGATGTGATCTTTGATGAAGGGGGAGTTTATCTCAAGAATGAAGGAGAAGATAAATTGACTACTCCACATATTGAAAATTTATTTTTTTATAACAATGATCAATCTTTGCATTCCTCTACTATAACATCCCCAACCACCTATTGGGCTATGCCACTTAAAACTTGTCTTTCTTTGATACCATTTTGTAACAAACCCAGCCACCCATGCTGGGTACATCACACCAAAAACACTTCTCTACTCTTATTGTCAATAATTATACCATTTTGTAATGTTTTCATTACCAACAAAAACTCTACCAAGCTGCTCCAATACAATTTTGGCACTAATTAAAACATTAAAATACATTCTACAATGCACAGTTACATATATATTCATAACATAAATATACATGAAAAATAAAAAGAATAAACCCATGAAAACATATGCATAATTATAACTGCAACACATGGTTCAATGCATAATAACGCTTATCTATGATTAAAGGTACACCAACTGCATGCATACCTTGCACATTTCTCCCATCCTTATACTGCACTTCTCATAACTCTTAGTATTGGGTCACCCACGAGCTGGGACTAAACTCCACTTGGGTAAGTTTTCTTATCCAAGCTAAAGTTTCTTAGTCAATAGGAAACTCAGTCATAATTAACTCAGTCACAAGTGACTCAATTATAGGAAACTCAGTCAGATGTGCCAATTCATACTGATATCCTACAATCCCTCATTCCCCACATGCTCGTCCCACCCTAAGAAGTGTGCTCCTTCTCTGCTCAATAGTCCTTTGGATGCCCCACTTCCCTTCAAAGGCTTCAACAACATGCCAGACATGAAGTCTTAGAGTCCTGTCACTAAAGTTTGACACCTGAGGAAAATACTCCCCTACAATTCTTTCACCTAGAGAAAATGAAATATCCCATGGGATTGAAAATTTGCCTCTTCAATTCACTCACCTGGAGAGAATGGAATGTCCCACGGGTCTAACAACCAGCCTCTTCTGTCTATCTCTCCAAACTAGGCAATGTACATGTATCTGTGATAGTAACAACAAAATATTGGTCACAATCGCAACAATGTTCGATGACAATAATAGTCGGCTCAAATCCCCCCTCTGAGTCATTGTATGAATGATCAAATGATAGTAAAAATTTGTTAATTCCAAACTATTTGGATGCATGTTCCCAACTTGACACTTGTCATGTTTAGAACTGTCTTCAGTCCACATGTCCCCCTCCTTTGGACTTAGGATATAATAATATCCACGCTTTATACTTTAAGGAATAGTCCGTATAATATTCGCGCAGGACAACCACCATTTAACTTATCTTCATTAGCATTAAGATAATGGAGTTAACACCATACTCTTTTAGGTAAGTGCGTGCGCGCCAGTGATGTATTGTTAACACCCCATACTCTTTTACGTGGTCTGTCTGCCGCAATGATGTATTTTTCATTAAATTTGCATGTGATTACATTTACATTCTCAGTATAGAATTATTGATATTTTGCATCCAGGCTCACCATCCTCAAAAAAATAAAGATCGTGCATTAAACCGGTGCACATGGAACTTATGGGTTGTGCACACTCTTCATTTAGTGAAACACCCTCGTGCACTTACACAGGTGTGCGTTACAACAAGATACATATATACAAAAAGGTTTTCTGGCCTCCAAAATCGCGCACTAAGTCGGTATACATTGAATCTTGTAATGTGCGCCATCCTTGCATGATTATACCGATGCACGTTGTATTCTTCAAGTTGATTCCTTTTATGCGCCATTCATGCACACTTACACAGGTGTGTGCCAAAACATTAAATTGCGTGTTGTATCATTTTACAACTGCGTGCACTCCTTTGCTGTGAGATTCTCATGCACTAACTTAATTCACGTAGAACCAAACCTACACACTTGTTCCATCATCTCACCAAATTATATGTAATTTACAATTACACTTATATTTACAATTGGGGTTCATCCTAGGGATATTGCATTTCCCTCCCCCTTATTTATGCATTGTCCTCAGTGTAGTATATACATATGTACAACTTAAAAAATCAAAAGTTTTAAAACAATATGCGGATATTTTTCCCGCATAACATCCTCATGTTGCCAAGTTTCATCCTTAGGGATGTACCATTTCCATTGGACCTTTACTAACCCTATGGCTCGATTCCAGAGCTGCTTGATTTTCTGATCCAATATGTGCATCGATTGCACTTGAAAACTGTATTCTTGCTCCACCTGAGACACATTCCAATCAATGACGTGATTAGTATGGGTTACATATATTTTAATCAATGATACGTGGAATACATTATGAATACACATTGATGCAGGGAAGAAAATCATGTATTCTAAAAGCCCAATCCTTTCCAGAAGTTCAAATGGCCCACAAAAATGCATTGTGAGATTTGAGCAATTTCCCAATTTCAGGAAACTTTCGTCGGCCTTTACTTTCAAGAACACATGATCACCCACTTTAAATTCCCTCCAAGTTCTTCCCTCGTCATCATAACTTTTATTCTTTCCCTTCACAACCTTTGAATTCTTATTTATCTTCATCATCTGTTCTTCCATATCCCTGAGTAGTTCTGGCCCAACCACCGTGTGATCTGTTGGGTTGTCCCATCTCATTGGTGTGTTGCATATTCTTCCATAGTGTTCCTAAAATGGGTTCATATTCAAGGATGCTTGGTATCCATTGTTGTAAGAAAAATCTACCAAGTGTAAATAATCCTTTGATTTGGATTGCTTATCCATCACATACATCCTTAGAATGTATTTTATTACCTGATTCACTCTTTCTATCTACCCTTCTGACTATGGATGATAAATTGTGCTAAAATGCATATTTGTTCCAAATACTTTGAACAATCCTTTCCAAAAATTTGATGTAAATTTTGGATCTCTATCAAACACAATTGTCTTGGGGATTCCATGTAATCGAGCTATTTCTTTCTGATAAATATCATCTATGTTAGCTACCTTGTGAGTGACACTTACTGGAATAAAATAGGAAACTTTGGTAAGATTATCAACCACTACCGTGATAGAATCATGCTTCTTGATAGTTCTTGGTAATTTAGTAATAAAATTCATGGTTACCACTTCCCACTGCCATTCAGTAATTGGTAATGGCTGCAACAAACCAGTTGGATGTCTATGCTCATCCTTGACCTTTTGACATGCCAAACATCTAGCAATAAAATTAACAACTTTTTTCTTCATGCTTGGCCAATAATATTAGCTCTTGATAGCGGTAATGGTTTTATGGTAATCAGGGTGTCCAACGTAGGGAAAATTATGCATTTCTCCCAATATCAGATCCTTTAATTCCCAATAATTTGACACATAAATTATTCCCTTGTACATGAGGATTTTATCCTTTTTTAGCTTATAGTCTTCAACTTTCTACTGTAAATTTCCTTGCTGAAGTTTTTCCTTTACTTTCATGTATTTCCTAATCTAATTTTGCTTCTTCTAGAATTTTGTCTTTCAAATCTCATTGGTACATGCTAATGGTTGTAGCATGCATATCATGCATCCTTCTACTGAGTGCATCACCCACCTTATTCTCTTTAACTTTGATATGATTTATATCAAAATCATATTCACTGAGTAAATCTAACGATATTCTTTTCTTGGCGTTTAAAGTTGGTTTTCCAAACACATACTTCAGACCACTACGGTCTGTCCTCAACTCAAATCTTTTCCCCATGAGGTAGTGCCTCCACATATTTAATGCATGCACGATGGACTCCAACTACAAATCATGAGTATCATAGTGTCTTTCATGCTCTTTTAACTTCCTTGGTTCATAGCACACCACATACCCATTCTAACTAAGGACTCCACCAAGTCCTTATTTACATGCATCAATGCATATAATGAAATCTTCAGTTGAATCAACAATCCTTAGTATTGGAGCACTTGTTAATAAATTCTTCAAGTCTTGAAAAATTCTTTCACAATCCTGTGTCCACTCAAACTTCACACCTTTCTTATGTAAATAAGTAATTGGGTGTGCAATTTTTGAGAATCCTTAAATAAATATTCTATAGTAGCCTGCAAGTCCCATGAATGATCTCACCTCTGAGACATTCCTTGGTGTTGGCCATCCTTCAATGGCCTTTATATTTTATGGGTCCACTACTATTACTTCCTATGAAATTATATGGCCCAAGTAATTAATTTTCCTTTGGTAAAATGAGCACTTGCTCAATTTGGCATACAACTAATGCTCCCTCAAAACCTGTAACACCATTCTCAAGTGTTACTCATTCTCTTCTTCAGACTTAGAATATATCACAATTTCATCCAAAAAGACAATGAAAAACTTATCCAAGTAATTTTTGAATATAACATTCATGAGACACGTGAAGATAGTTGGTGCATTCGTTAACCCAAATGACACCACTGTGAACTCATAAAGGCATATCTTGTTCTAAAAGTAGTCTTTTTGATTTATTCGTCTTTAATTCTTACCTAATTATAGCCTGACCTGAGATCGATCTTGGAGAATATTTTTCATCTTTCAGCTGATAAAAAAGCTCATCTATCCTTGGAAAATGATACTTGTTCTTCACAGTTACCTTGTTCAACTATCTGAAATCAATGCAAAGTATCAAAGTTCCATCATTTTTCTTCACAAATAATACTAGGGCACCCCAAGGTGACACACTTGGGGTATATATCCCTTCTTCAAAATCTCTTTGAGTTTCATTTGCAATTCCTTTAGTTCTGGTGTACTCATCATGTAATGAGCCTTAGATACTAAAGTTGCTCCAAGCATCAGATTGATAGAGAAATCAATATATATTTTGGGCGGAAGACTTGGTATTTATTTGAATACATCTTCAAACTCTTTTAGGACTGCATAATCTTCAATATTTGGCACCTTCTCTTTAGGTGTCTCTTCCATCTGTGCGGTAAATATTTGGCACCCTTTCCTATAACTTTTCTTCAACTGTAAGGCTGAGACTTCTCTCATAGTTACTGCTCTGGGAATTCCTTGTACTATCCTTAAGTTTCCTTCCTCATCCAAGCAAGTAAATACTTTATTATAACAGTCTAGGAAAACATGATGTTGGTCCAACCAAACCATACCACTTAGACAGTCATAGGAACCTAAAGGTATGATGTTCAATTATGCACTAGTGTTCAATCCATTCATGCTCATTAGACATGATTTTACCATCTTATTAATATTTCTTTTAGCTCTTGTATCTAGTTGCACTATCCAAGGTTTTCCAAGCTAGCTTCTTGACAAATGAAATATTTCCACCATCTTAGGATCTAGATAACTATGACTAGATCTTGAATCAATTAAAATAGAAATGGGCTAGTTATTTATCTTACCTTCCACTTCAATCATATGTTATTGAACCTCAACTTTCTTGTTTTCCAAGGATGCATAGATCTTAGGTACACTTCTTTCCATGTGCTCCATTGTTTTAGCTTGATGTACATTGTGAACAATTCTCACTCCTTCACTCATGTGAGGGAAATATATGTAGATATGATATCCCTTACAACCCCAACATTGAATAGGTGGTTTCCTTGGTCTTTTCCCTAATGACTCTTTCATTCTGGATTCTTTAGAAGATGGCTATTCCTGGTAGTTATTTCTGAAGAAAGGTGGCTTAGTTAATTTCTTCCTCTGTTCCATATTGCTTTTTTTCTTTTCTTCCCAAGATTTTTGGTAAGTTTATTTCCCTTTATGTTGATCATAAAGGAAAAACCCACTCAAATATCTCTAAATATTAACTTTCTCATCTTTGATGAGGGAAACATATTTCAGCAACTCTAAAAACCTCCTTTCATACTCAACTATGGTCATAATGCCAAGATTGAGTTCAAATAATTCCTTCATTTTCTTATCATAGTATCTCTTAGTCAAGTATTTCCTTTAAAAATACCTCTTGAATTCCCTCCAAGTCACTTTCTTGTCATCAATGTGTTGCACTTGTACATATTGATCTCACAACATTGTTGCTTTTCCCTTGAGATGATAAATAACAATTCTACCTTATGCCTGTGAAGATTAAGTATGCAATTGAAAATGTTTTCTTATGTTTAGTAGCCATGTCGCTTCATCTTCATATTTATTGTGTTCACCATCAAAAGTAGGAGTCTTGATTTTGTTCATTTCCCCCTGAAGTCCATCCACTCCAGACTTCTTCTTTTTCTTCCTGGCAGGAGATGGGATTGCACTGCTACATGCTCTCCTAGTTGAATCCTTGGAGAGTGATGGTGATGCTTGCCAACACTTCTTGTTCTTCCCATTGTATCATGAGACTTATGGCTCCTTGATATGCTTGAATCGGTCTCCTTATCCATGTTCTTCTCTATTCTATCCAAGCTCTGCATTAACTGGATGTTGAAGTCTTCTTGCTACTTCTTAGCTTTCATAAGCTTCTCATTATCATCTTTGTAACTCAGGACATCTTTTTGCAAAAATTTTATAGTCTCTACTAAGTTCATACTTTATTCCTTACCTTCTCCATGTCCATTAGAATTTGTACCTTCATTACCCATATGAACATACATTCCTCTGATCTCTTCTTCATGGATGAAAACTCCCTGCACATATTCCATGATTTTAAACTTGTGTTGATCCTGTTCTAATCTAATGCTATTGACTCTGCAAAATGTGCATCCAACAAAATTTGTTAGGCTAAACAATCAACAGATTCATGAAATTATGTATAGTTTTGTTTCCATAAAGCTTCATAATTCTTTCTTTTGTTTTCTTGGGAAGATTAGCTGCCCAATCAACTTTGCGTGCATTACTTCTCAAGGTAACACATGGTTGTTTTCCTAGACTCCTTTTCTAATTTAGTAGGCTTGCTTGGTTCCTTCTTGTGATATCTAGGATGACCTCTTATAACTAGTTTAGAGGAGTTGTTGTCACCTATAACCAATTTATCTTTTCCAATATTGTCACTCATGCCTGAAGAAAGAGGTTGCACCTTCCCCCTGTCACATACACATAGTTAATGGATGCTTGGGAGACTTACATCACCATTTTTTGTGCTCTATACCTAGTGGATATCAATGGAAGCACCTTACTATTAAAATTATCCTTATGTAACCTATGGATTTAGGATATGGGAGACCCAAAACCATCTAAACACACCATTGTAGCCAGGGATTTGCAGAAGATATTTTCAAAAAAATTGATAGGAAGGACATGTCATGACCACACAAATCCATATCATCAGTGTAGGTGGAATGAGTGCCTGATCATTTCAAGGAATAAGGGGGCATGATGAGATGAAAACACTTATCCTTATTCCCTTACTCCCACGAACCACTATCATGTCAATTAAATGCCACTTATAGACTCCCATCACCTTCGAAAACATTCAAACCTTGACTCCCTCATTCCTTATATGTTGGGTTGTTATATTATTTTCAATGAAAGTGTAGTCTCGGTGAATCGACTGATGCTCGAGGTTGAGGTGGATCAACAATAGGTCGAAGTTTGGGGCAGATCGATAGGAGGTCAAAATCAAGGTGGGTCGACAACAAGTCAAAGGTCGAGGGAGTCGACTGATTAAAGTCAAAGACAAAGATATCGATGACATGTCAACCAAAAAGAGGTCAAATTCTGGGCATGAAATAAATGACTAGAGAACGAATGAACGTCGACTAGTAGTCGATTGGTATGCCCAACTTGGAGTTGACTGTAACGAAATCCTGGGTTTTATGGGATTTGTATCCAAATTATATGCATGGATCTATAAATGTTTTTGGGTGCCAATATTTAGGGTTTTCCTGTTGTAAATCTTATAAATAGGTTTGTTGTAAGGTCGTAAAGGTGATGTGAGGTAATCGTATAATGAAATTTTGCAGGTTAATGCATGTGTGAGTGTAGGTTGTTGTTCATTAATATGTAAGCCGAAATGGCTACAGGGTTGTTCTTGCGCATGAAAGAGGGTATGATGTCGATTGTGTATTAGGTGTGGACCAAGATTAGACATGTAACCATCTATTCTGATTGAATAAGACAACAAGAGAGTAGAACGCTCAAAGGAATGTTGGTTTTCCTGGTTAAGGGTTTTCAGGGTAAAATATCGGTGCACTGTGTGATTGCTTGTGTCATTTGCATTATTGATTAAATTCTTCTTCTCTTCTGCTAGGATTAGTGTGGAAGTGTCTTTTATTTCCTAATATGTGGTAACAAAGCTTAGGTCTACCCTGACAAGTGAGTTATCAGAGCGATGTTATGCTTTGGCGAGGATATCAGATCTTGATTTGCAAATCTTGAATCTGAGAACTAAACCTAGGTAGAGTAAGAGTCGTAAGTCATTAATTGTCTTAAATATCTTGGTAAATAATGTTGAGCAATTCCAAAATAGAGATAGAAAAATTCAATGAACAAAATTTTGAGCTTTGGAATATTAAAATGGAAGATATTCTTGTAAATAGAGAACAATGGACAATGGTCTGTCCAGGTACTCAGCCAATAGGCATGTCGATGAAAGAATAGGAGAAAATCAAAAGAAGAGAAAGAAGTATTATTCATCTTTGTATTGCAGATTCAACGTTGTTGAATGTCTTAGGTGAAGATTCGGGCAAGAAATTGTTGGACAAGATGGGAAGCTTGTACCAGTCAAAATATCTGGTAAATAAGTTGTTTCTCATAAAGAAACTGTATATTCTGAGGATGAGTGATGGTAGTTCAGTGAATGATCATTTAAATTTGTTTAATACCATGTTAATCCAATTATCGTCTATGGATATTAATATCACTGATGAGGAGGAGTGTATAAGCCTATTATGTTCTTTTCCAGACTCCTGGGATAGCTTAGTCATTTCTATTGGGAGTAATACAACCACACTATCACTAGAGGACATGGTTGATTCTTTGTTGTCAAAAGAAATGAGAAGGAAGAACATGGAAGGATCAACAAAATATGCCCTGGTAGTGAGAGGTCGACTGGTAAATAGAGATAAAGACATATTATTTGGTAGAAAGTTTAAGTTGAAGGGTAGATCTAAATACTCGGTTCAGTCGTTGTGAAGATGCTGTAAAAGCGGTGAATATAGGAATTATAAAAAGGACTGTATGTCAAAGGCAACAAAAGTCGGTGTTGGATCTGACGAGAAACAGTCGACTGAGAGAAAGATGACCTCGGACAAGGGAGGTGACGTGTACCTGGCATCGACCAGTACACAATCAGATCAAGATGTTTGGTTGATTGACTCAGGAGAATCCTATCATATGAAACCACATAAATAATGGTTCTATGAATATGAAATATATGATAGGGGTGATGTGCTCTTGGGGGATAACTCGGCAACCAGAATTGTCAGACGGGGAAGAGTCTGACTGACACTGTAGGATGGGAGGAAAAGAACCCTTCTAGTTGTGCTACACATGCCAGGTCTTGAAAGAAACATGATATATGTCAGTAATATGAGTGATGTAGGTGTGAATACTTTGTTTTAGAAGGATTCGTACAAGATGGTCGGAGGTGAGATGGTCTTAATGAAAGGAGTTCAGATTGGTACCCTGTACAAGTTGTTAGGGAATGTCAAATTGACTAGATGCAACAACATCGTTGCTCCTGAAATTGAATATACTATGACTCAAATCGACTCAATGTCAATAAAACTCAACTCGACTCGAGCTAAGTTGGTTCAAATCGACTCGACAAGACATGATGAAATAAACCCGACCAGGCTATGGCACAAGAGGATGGGACACATTGGAGAAAATAGACTTAGATCTATGAAAAGAAAAGGTATGGTTGAAGGTTTTCATGAATGTGGTTTAGAAGTCGAATTTTGTGAACGTTTCATATATGGAAAACAAAGTTGGGTGGGGTTCCCATCTAGAGAGACAAAGGAAATTGGGATTGTAGAACTGGTGCATAGTGATGTGTTTGGCTCGGTTACAATGCCTTCACTTGCTGGATGCATGTAATATGTCTCCTTCATAGATTATTTTTCCAGGAAGACATGGATATATTTCGCGAGGAATAAATCAAAGGTTTTTGAGAGATTTAAGAAATTTAAATCTCTTGTGGAAAACTAGACAGAGAAGAGGATTAAAGTGCCGAGAACTAACAATGGTGGTGAATTCTATGGAAAGGAATTTGATTAGTTCTATAAGCAGTGTGGCATATCATGCCAAAATACCACACCATATACCCCACAAACAAAATGGAGTTTCTGAGAGAATGAATAGAACATTGATGGATAAGGCAAGGAGCATGCTAAGTGATGTTGGGCTTGCACAAGAATTTTGTGCAGAAGAAGTTGATATTGCAAGATATCTAATGAATATGTCACCTTCGTCGGTGCTAGTCGACAAAAATACAAATGAGGTATGGTCTGGTAATAAGACTTTGGTGGCACATATCAAAGTATTTGGATGTGATGCATTTGTGCATGTTCCCAAGGAAAAGAAGAGAAAGTTGGAAACGAAGGTAGTCAAATGTATTTTCATCGTATAGAAAGAAGGGATGAAAGAATATAAGATCTGGGATCCTGCATCAAGGAGAACAATGTACAGTCGAGATGTGGTATTCATATAATTAAGAGGTAAGTATGAACCTGAGGAAGATATTCAGATCGAAAATAATCCTGATATAGTGTGGTTTGAACTGAGGAACGAAGAAGATGATTCAGATGAGTCGATCGAATCTGAGGAAGAGTTGGAACAACTGACTCTGATGGTAATGATTTCAGAAAGAGTGAGAAAACCAGTCGAAAGGTATAGTATGCCTGAATTTCGTTCTGCATGCGTGTTAAATACCATCAACGATGA
The DNA here is from genome assembly GCA_010110895.2 of Picea sitchensis. Lineage (NCBI taxonomy): Eukaryota > Viridiplantae > Streptophyta > Pinopsida > Pinales > Pinaceae > Picea > Picea sitchensis. Next base: position 89,655 of record SNQJ01S0002624.1, read on the forward strand.
GCCCAAGTCAGTCAATGAGGCATTTGACTTAGTAGAGGGTAAACTCTGGAAGGAATCCATGGTTGAAGAGATGGAATCCTTGTACATGAATGCGACATGGGATTTAGTAAAGTTACCTAGTGGAAGAAAGCCCATTAGTAGAAAGTGGGTGTTCAAGAAGAAGATGAATGGCATAGGACAAGTAGAGAAGTTCAAAGCTCTATTGGTATCGAAAGGGTATTCCCAAGTTGAGGGAGTCGACATCAGTGAAATGTTTTCCTCTGTTGAAAAACTATCTCCCATTAGAGTATTGATGTCTATAGCTGCAACATTTGATATTGAGATAGAACATATGGATGTAAAGGAAACATTCCTACATGGGGACCTGGAAGAAGAAATCTACATGAAAAAACCTGAAGGATATATAGTAAAGGGAAAGAAAGAGTTAGTGGCAAAACTCAGAAGATCCCTTTATGGTCTAAAAAAAATGCTAAGGATGTTGTACCAAAAGTTTTACACATACATCATTAGTTTTGGATTTGTGAGAAGAAAAGTTGATCACTTCATATATTCCATAGAAAAAGGTGGGCGTTTCATATATGTAGCTTTGTATGTCGATGACATGTTGCTGATTGGAAACAATATGGGCACAATAAAGGAGGTGAAGAAGCAACTATCCTCCAAGTTCGACATGAAGGATCTCGGTGCAACTAACTTCATTATGGGAATGGAGATTAAGAGAGATCGAGCCACTAGAAATATTTGTTTGAATCAGACGAAGTATATTGAAACAATTTTGAAACGATTCAACATGCACGATTGCAAACCGGTGAAGGTGCCAATTCTTGTGGGAGAAAGGCTTGTTGTTGAACAATTTCCAAAGACACAAGAAGAAATAGAGGACATGGCATGTGTTCCCTATGAAAGTTCGGTTGGTATTCTAATTTGTGTGATGGTTTTCAATCGACCAGAAATTTACCATGCAGTGGGAGTGTTGATTAGGTACATGTCGACACTTGGAAATGATCACTGGACAACTGTCAAGAGAGTATTCAGGTATTTGTGTGGCACAAAGGACTATGATATATGCTACCAAGGAAAACCTAGAGGTGACAATGGTAAATGAGATGTACATGGCTTTGTCGACGTTGACTGGGTTGGAGATCTAGATCGATGGAGGTCGACTAGTGGATATGTCTTCAATATGTTTAGTGGAGCAATAATATGGATGAATAAGAGACAAGTATTTTTTGACTTGTCAACAACAGATGTTGAATACATGGCGGCTACTCATGGAAGCAAAGAAGCGATATGGATTGAAAGTTTGTGTTCAAGAATCGAGTTTAAGCAGAGAGATATGAAGGTAAGTTGCGACAATCAAAGCGCAATATTTATGGAAAACAACCATGTCTATCATTCAAAGACTAAGCACATTGATGTACAATACCATTTCGTAAGAGACATGGTAGAAAGTAACAAGGTGCTACTGGAGAAACTAGACATGTTGGAAAACATAGCAGACTCGTTGACCAAGTCTGTGAGTGTTGTGAAGTTATCTTGGTGTAGAGAGGCAATGGGTATTTATACCTTGGCTCTGTGAATGAAAGTTCATGAATCTCATGTTTCATAAAAGAAGACAACAAGTGGCAGAATGTTGGGTTGTTATATTCTTTGTAATTAAATTCTAGTCGAGGTGAATTGATTGACGGTTGCGGTCGAGGTGGATCGACAATAGGTCGAAGGTTGAGGTGGATCAACAACAGGTCTAAGTTGAGGTGGATCGACAACAGGTCGAAGGTTGAGGGAGTCGACTTTGTAAATTTGAAGTAGAATATATCGATGACAAGTCAACCGACAAGAGGTCGAAGTATGGGCGTGAGCCGACTGACTAGAGACCGAATGAAGTTTGACTGGTAAACTGGACTTGGAGTTAACTGTAATAGAATCCCGGGTTTTGCAATATTTGTAGCCAAATGATATGCATGGATCTGTAACTGTTTTTGGGTGCCAATATTTAGGGTTTTACCTATTGTAAATCCAATAAAGAAGCATGTTGTAAGGTCATAAAGGTTGTTGTGAGGTTATCGTAGAATGCACTTTTGCATGTTAATGCATGTGTAACTGTAGGTTGTTGGTCATGCATATGTAATCTAAATTGGCTACAGGGTTGTTCTTGTGAAGGAAAGAGGGTATGATTTCTATTGTGTCTTATGTGTGGACCAAGGTTAGACATGTAACCCTTTATTCTGATTGAATAAGACAACAAGAGAGTAGAACGCTGAAAGGAATGTTGGTTTTCTCGGTTAAGGGTTTCCATGATAAAATATCGGTGTACTGTGTGATTGCTTGTGTCATTTATGTTCATGATTAAATTCTTCTTCTCTTATGCTAGGATTAATGTGGAAATGTCTTTCATTTCCTTACATTATACAAGTTTTGTAGGTATTGCTCAGATGTGTTGGATTCCAAAATCAAACTAGTGAAGGAAATTTAAGTATCTTATTTCCTTGGAATTGAGACTTTGTTGATCAAACAAATAATTAAGGTTATTATGATCTATTCTCATTGCATATTTCCTTCCCATCAAATAGTGTCTCCACAATTTTAATGCACAAAACACTATTGCAAGCTTTAAATGATAAGTGGATTTTTTCCCTTCTATTTTCCAAGATTCATACCATACCACATCTCTATCCTATGAGGATTCTACCAATATATTCTATGCAAGGATAAGTGCATACTAATTCCTCATTTGGATGTTACATTTTTAAAATTGATGCATGTGTGAAAAGTTTCTTTAACAAGTGAAAATTAGCTTCACACTATGAGGTACATTCAAACTTCTCCCCTTTCTGTCAAACATAAGTGATAGGATATGTTTATGGGTCTTTGAATAATCTAACATGATCTACCATCAAATACATTTCTAGGAGTATGTTGTCTCATTATTGCTTCAATTGGTTTCGTGTTATATGACACTAACAAATAAATACTATTTCAATTTGGTTGAGAAGATTGTTACATAATGTTGGTGGATGTAAATATGGTTTTTTTACAAAGTGCAAATTGTATGTACAATTTCGTTTTTCCTTAATATTTGATTCTTATATACATCACTAATAAAGTTAAGTATTTGAGGTGTTTGCATTTCCACTGTTTTTTATATTAAAATTTTGTTAGACAATCTTTGTCAAAGTTGTAATTTTAGATTGATGAAATTAAAGATTTTAATGCAAAAATGGATTCAACACCCCTAAATACACCATTTTTTACAACCTAAGTGTACAATATTAACATTTAATATATGAAATTCAATCAATCCGAATTTTTTTAATGAATTCCAAGTTGAAAATGCAACTTTTCCTCCGCATAAAAAAAGCCAATGTTTTTGAACAACGCATATAGCTTTTCTTGTACAACGTGTATATCGTTTCTTGTGAGAGTTGTAATATTTGTCTCTTATTATTTATTGGTGTGTGCAAAAAAGGAACATAAAATTTTATACAACACCATAAAAATCGATCCCTATAATGGGTTTTCTTTGTTTACATCCATATGCAACTTTTAAAGATATAATTCTTGACAATTGTGGACAATTTGTTGCTACTGAATCAACCATGAATTAGCACTAGTTCTGGATGTTGTTGTTGCCCATCAATATCTCTCGACATATGTAGTGGAGTTCTTATCTCGAGTCTCCTTAATTTTCATAACTTGAATACATATTACTTATATAGAGATTAATCTATTTAATCGGCCACAAATGATCAAAATCATAATGAGATATACCTCTTGCAACTATAATCGACTATATGTAAAATTTCTCCAGCTATACTCGACTATACGTAAATGAAAGGAATGTGCAAACTTCAAAGTGATGTTCGTGAAAAGAAGAGACCACACAGAATAAAAGAGAGAAAAGCAATGGATGCAACAATAGTTGCAATTAGAATAATGATGGAAAATTCAGGCAAGCGATGTACTTCAAGGCTACAATTGATGACATAAATATCAGGCTTCTAATTGCGGTCATTTCTAGGGCGTATTTTTATTGTCCCAACTATGCCTGTTGGAATATATGAGATAATCGATGTGTAGTTTTTAGGCATTCCATCGAACTCCAAATGTAATCTTTAAAACCACCAAGTGTTTTCAGTTAGATTGTCATGTTTTGTGCTCAATGGGCCCTCAACACTATTATTGGGTGATATTTAATCTGATTCTTCTATTCTTATCGATGTTAAGGTGTAGATGATCGAATTCCCCTATGATTTTGATATTTTGTTTTGGTTTTACAGAGTCGTGTGCTATTGTATACTTTTTATAAGACTATTTTGTGATGCTGTAATTTTTACTCGAAACAAATTTATGTTCACAAAAATTTGTTGTACTAAGGTTTTTTTTATGCAAAACTGAGATTCCATTTTCCTCATAATCTATGTTGTAGTGTTTTATATAATGTTTAGAGTGCCGCTATAATTTTTTGTTTATTAAAACATAGTGTAATTTTTTTTTTAAACTATAGAGCAAGTTTTCTTTTGGGAATTTTCTAAATACACATGATCTGAGTATGCTGGGAGTGATTTTGAATTTTCATATAAATCCTTTTATGATCAAATCTTTCAGTTGGCTTTCATTTGGTATTAGAGAAGTTTGATTACAACATTTTTAATTTTGTAGAAGGCAAAATGAACCAAAATTCAAATGAATTACAACACCATATTCCTCTTTTTGGTGAGAAAAACTATGAGTATTTGTGTGTGAATATGATAACTTTTCTTATCTCACAAGATTTATGGATGATTTTTTCTATAGGTTACACAGAGCCAACTGATCTGATTTCCTACAATTCTCTCTCTATTGATCAAAATATAGAGTTGAAGGAGAACAAAAAAAAGGATGCCAAATATTTTTTCATCCTTCAAATTGGAGTTGACATCATGGTGTTTCCAAAGATTGCAGAATGTAGTAAGTCCAATGATGCTTGGGAAACCTTGGAGAAGACATACAAGGGACCTATAAAGGTAAAAGTTGTCAAACTCCAAATGTTGAGAAGATATTTGTAATCTCTTACTATGAAAAAAAATGAAAGTGTTGAATATTTTATTACTAGAGTTCAAAATATTGTGAATGATATTCATGCTCATGGTGAATATCTTGAAGATAGGAAGATTGCTGAAAAAGTTTTAAGAAGTATTACTATAAAAATTGATCTCGTCACTATTGTTATAGAGGATTCAAGGGATTTATCACAACTAACCCTTGATGATCTGTTTGCAAGCCTTAAAGTACATGAATACATGTTAAAAAAGAACGATGAAGCTCAAGATCAATCTTTCCAAAGCAAGTTGAAGGTTGATGACAAGAAGAAACAATATTCCACTACCATTAATGATGCTTCTATTTTTTCTTCATCATCAAATAGAGGAGGTATAGGCCGTGGAAGAGCCAAAGGAAGAGGAGTTCATGGTAGATGAAGAAGAAACATCCCTCAGAGAGGTAACTTTCATTGCAACTATTGCAATAAATATAGTCACCTTGAAAGCTATTTCTTTAAGAAGAAAAGAGACACCTCTCAAGCAAATTTTAGTAAAGATGAAGGTGAAAACTCTCAAAAATTGTTTCTCACATATAACATATTTGAGGCCATATATTATTTTGTATGGTATTTAGATATTGGTTGCTCAGATCATGTGACAAGAAACCAAATTCTGTTTGTAAATTTAGATGAGAGAGTGAAGGGGAAAGTGAACTTTGGCAATGATAATAAGCCATAAGTAAGGGGAAAAGGCACCCTTTCCATAAAAGGAAATAATGGAAGTATTATGTAGATACATGATACTTTGTTTGTTCCAAATTTAAAGCATAACGTTATCAGTATAGGGAAGTTAAATTTAAAATACTACAAGATTGTTTTCGAAAGAAAGTTTTGTAATATTTTTAACAACAATGGCCTTGTTGTCGAACTTCCTATGACATATAATAGGATGTTTTTGTTAAGTATGGAATAAAGTGTAGCTTTGTTGAAGGCCTCAGTTGATGAGTCTTAGTTATGGCACAAGAGGTTTGGGCACCTTAATTTTTTATCTCTTTCTTTCATGCAAAAGAATAACTTGGTAAGAGGTTTTCCTTCATTCATAGAACCAAATAATAGGATAGGTGAAGGTTGTGAAATCGGGAAGAAACAAAAAGATAGATTTCCTCATAATCATTTTAGAGAAAGTGTACCTTTGGCCTTAGTACATGCATATATTTGTGGCCCCATGCAGACTTTATCTCTTGGAAAGAATATGTATTTTTTCTCTTTGTAGATTATTTTTCAAGGATGTCTTGAATTTGTTTCTTCAGTGAGAAGTCTCAAGCTTTTAGTTTATTTCAAAAATTCAAAGCACTTATTGAGAATAAATCATGATATTATTTGAAAGCATTGAGAATTCATCGAGGTGGAGAATTCACCTCTAATGAATTCAAAGAATTTTTCATTTTTCATAGGATCAAGAAGGAGTTAACTACTTCATATACTCCTCAACAAAATGGAGTAGCGGAGAGGAAAAACAAAACAATTGTAGAGATGTCTAGATGTATGTTAAAAGACATGTGTTTTTCAAACATGTATTGGGAAGATCTAGTCCATTCAACTACATATATCCTCAACAAAATTCCTACAAATATGGTAAATAATTCCTATGAACCCAACCACCCAGGCTAGGAACATCACACCAAAAATACTTCTCTACTCTTATCGTCAACAATTATACCATTTTGTAATGTTTTCATTACCAAAAAAAACTCTACCAAATTGCTCCAATACAATTTTGGCACTAATTAAAACATTAAAATACATTCTAAAATGCACAATTACATATATATTCATAACATAAATATATATGAAAAATAAACAGAATAAACCCATGAAAACATATGCATAATTATTACTGCAACACATGGTTTAATGCATGGGTAAAATAATGAAGATGGTAACACTTTCGTAACAATCAGTTCTCAAAACTTCCTAGCGGCAATTTTTCGGCTGAAATAATGTTGCTAGGAATTTTTCCGGTAGAAAAATCTTTCGGCCGAAAATTTGCACATCAAATTGAATGGCGCCCTGACGGCGCCCTCAAAATTCGTGTATAATGTTTTTCGAATGAATTATTTTATTTTGGTAATAATATTTCGGCCGAAAGAATTTTCGACCGAAACGTTTATTTTCAACAGATTCTATTAAAATCTAGGTTTCGACCGAAAGATTATTTCGGCTGAAAACATGAAATTGGGACTGAAAACAAAAACCAGAGAATTCCCCCAAGCTTACCTGAACTTCGGAGGTTATGGACTCCTACAAATACTAAGAATTTGGTTTCGAAAATGACACCAGCATTTCCAAAATTGAATCTACTTTCAATTCCTATAATTTGTTTTCATTTTCTTTATTTTTATCTAATTTTATTTAATTAAAAAAAAAATCACTGCATAATATTTTCAGTAGACATTATGATTCGGTGAAATGAAATATCAGTATCTCTAAAAATATACAGTGAAAAATTTAGAAAAAAATATATTAAAATCCTTAAACTTTTCTTTTCAAAAGGGTATATTTAGATTTTATTGTTAAGTAAAAATTAAGATAGATACAAGGTGTAGAAAAACATGTGTTTAAAATATGCAACGTTTTCAGCTTGGTCAACTTCAAAAAATTCTAGAAATTATAATATTCATCCGTTAGATTCAAAATTATAGTCATAATAAAATAGAGTCTCTATAGATTGGTGCAGTATATTTCGTTTCTTAAAAACATAAGTTTAATAATAGATAGAATGTTGTAGAAAAAAGTTACTCATTATCATTCCTTTCATGTTTAAGGTACATATTATTAAACAACTGTCAAATTGACATATCAAATCGTGATAAACAAAAATTGAAAATTAGTCATTGGAAAGCTAACAAAATTCTTCACAAGTTTTGTTTTTACTGTAAAGTGAAATTCTAAATAAAAAAAATACTTTTGCATGCCAAAAGTTGAAAAACTTGTGAAAATACAGTTTTTTTTCTCATAAAACAAGCAAAAGTGTAACCCATCTTCATGATTTTACCCACATAATAAAACGTATCTTTGATTAAAGGTACATCAACTGCGTGCATACCTTGCACGTTTCTCCCATCCTTAGACTGCACTTCTCATAACTCTCGGTAGTGGGTGACCCTCGAGCTGGGACTAAACTCCACTTGGGTAAGCTAAAGTGTCTCTGTCAATAGGAAACTCAATCCTAATTAACTCAGTCATAGGTAACTCAATTATAGGAAACTCAGTCAGAGGTGCCAATTCATACTGATAGCCTATAGTCCCTCATTCCCCTCATGCCCGTCCCACCCCAAGAAGTGTGTCCCTTCTCTGCTCAATAGTCCTTTGGCTGCCCCACTTCCCTTCAAAGGCTTCAACAACATGCCAGACGGGAAGTCTTAGAGCCTTGTCACTGTAGTTTGACACCTAAGGAAAATACTTCCCTACAATTCTCTCACCTAGAGAAAATGAAACATCCCGTGGGATTGAAAATTCACCTCTTCAATTCACTCACCTGGAGATAATGGAATGTCCCATGGGTCTAACAACCCACATCTTCTGTCTATCTCTCCAAACTAGGAAATGTACATGTATCTATGATAGTAACAACAAAATATTGGTCACAATAGCAACAAGGTTCGATGACAATAACTATCGGCTCAGATCCCCCTTCTAAGTGATTGTATGAATGATCAAATGATAGTAAAAAGGTGCTAAGTCCAAACTATTTGGATGCATGTTCCCAACTTGACACATGTCATGTTTAGAACTATCTTCAGTCCACATGTCCCCCTCCTTTGGACTTAATATATAATAATATCCACACTTTATACTTTAAGGAATATTAATATAATATTCCTTTTGGGTTTAATCCCCTTTATATTAGCCCCCCCCACTAACGTCAGCTAATGGAGTTAACACCCCATACTCTTTTATGTGGTCATTCTATCGCAATGATGTATTTTTCATTAAATTTGCATGTGATTGCATTTACATTCTTAGTATAGAATTATTGATATTTTGCATCCAGACTCACCAACCTCAAAAACTTAAAGAGCGTGCATTAAACCAGTGCACATGGAACTTATGGGTTGTGCACACTCTTCATTTATTGCAACACCCTTGTGCACTTACACAGGTGTGCGTTACAACAAGATACATATAAACAAAAAGGCTCTCTGGCCTCCAAAATCGTGCACTAAGCCGGTATGCAATGAATCCTGTAATGTGCGCCATCCTTGCGCGCTAATACCGGTGAGAATTGTATTCTTAAAGTTGATTCCTTTTATGTGGAATTCATGCGCGCTTACACAGGTGTGTGCCAAAACATTAAATTGTGTGTTGTATCATTTTACAACTGTGTGCACTCCTTTGCTCTGAGATTCTCATCCACTAACTTAATGCACGCAGAACCAAACCTACACACTTGTTCCATCATCTCACCAACTTATATGTAATTTACAATTACATTTATATTTACAATTTGGGTTCATCCTAGGGATATTACATTACCCTCCCCCTCATTTATGCATTGTCCTCGGTGCAGTATATACATATGTACAACTCAAAAACTCAAAGGTATTAAATAATATGAGGGCATTTTGCCCACATAACATCCTCATGCTGACAAGTTGCATCCTTAGGGATGTACCATGTCCATTGGACCTTTACTAACCCTATGGATCAATTCTAGAGCTTCTTGATTTTCTTATCCAATATGTGCATCGATTGCACTTGAAAACCGCATTCTTGCTCCACCTGAATCACATTCCAATCAATGACGTGATTAGTATCGGTTACATATATTTTAATCAATGATACATGGAATACATTATGAAGACACATTGATGCTGGCAAGACAATCATGTATTCTACAAGCCCAATCCTTTCCATAATTTCAAATGGCCCGAAAAAATGCATTGCAAGCTTTGAGCAATTTGCCAATTTCATGGAACTTTTGTTGGCCTTTACTTTCAAGAACACATGATCACCCACTTTAAATTCCCTCCTAGTTCTTCCCTCATCATCATAACTTTTATTCTTTCCCTTCACAACCTTTAAATTATTCTTTATCTTCATCATATGTTATTCCATATCCTTGAGTATTTCTGGCCCAACCACCGCTCGATCTATTGGGTTGTCCCAGCTCATTAGTTTGTTGCATATTCTTCCATAGAGTTCCTAAAATGGGTTCATCTTCAGAGATTCTTGGTATCCATTATTGTAAGAAAAATCTACCAATTGTAAATAATATTCCCATTTGGATGGCTTATCCATCACATACATCCTTAGAATGTATTCTATTACCTGATTCACTCTTTCTCTCTACCCATCTGACTATGGATGATAAATTGTACTAAAATGAAGTTTTGTTCCAAATACTTTGAACAATCCTTTCCAAAAATTTGATGTGAATTTTGGATCTCTGTCAAACACAATTGTCTTGGGGATTCCATGTAATCGAGCTATTTCTTTAAGATAAATATCATCTATGTTAGCTACCTTGTGAGTGAGATTTACTGAAATAAAATGGTAAACTTTGGTAAGATTATCAACCACTATCGTGATAGAATCATGCTTCTTGATAGTTCTTGGTAATTTAGTAATAAAATTCATGGTTACCACTTCCCACTTCCATTCAGTAATGGGCAATGGTTGCAACAAACCAGTTGGGTGTCTATGCTCATCATTGACTTTTTGACATGCCAAACATCTGGCCATAAAATCAACAACTTTTTTCTTCTTGCCTAGCCAATAATATTAGCTCTTGACAACTGTAACGGTTTTCTGGTAATCAGGGTGTCCAACGTAGGGAAAATTATGCATTTCTCCCAATATCAAATCCTTCAATTCCTGATAATTTGACACATAAATTATTCCCTTGTACATGAGGATTTTATCCCTTTTTGGCTTATAGTCTTCAACTTTCTACTATAAATTTCCTTGCTGAAGTTTTTCCTTTACTTTCATGTATTTATTATTCTAATTTTGCAGCTTCTAGAATTATGTCTTTCAAATCTCATTGGTACATGCTAATGGTTGTAGCATGCATATCATGCATCCTTATACTGAGTGCATCATCCACCTTATTCTCTTTAACTTTGATATGATTTATATCAAAATCATATTCACTGAGTAAATCTAACCATATTCTTTTCTTGGCGTTTAAAGTTGGTTTTCCAAACACATACTTCAGACCACTATGGTTTGTCCTCAACACAAATATTTTCCCCATGAGGTAGTACCTCCACATATTTAATGCATGCACTATGGCTTCCAACTCCAAATCATGAGTATCATAGTGTCTTTCATGCTCTTTTAACTTCCTTGGTTCATAGCACACCACATACCCATTCTAACTAAGGACTCCACCAAGTCCTTCTTTACATGCATCAATGCATATAATGAAATCTTCAGTTGAATCAACAATCCTCAGTATTGGAGCACTTGTTAATAAATTCTTCATGTGTTAAAAAATTCTTTCACAATCCTGTGTCCACTCAAACTTCACACCTTTCTTCTGTACATAAGTAATTGGGTGTGCAATTTTTGAGAATCCTTAAATAAATATTCTATAGTAACCTGGAAGGCCCATGAATGATCTCACCTCCAAGACATTCCTTGGTTTTGGCCATCCTTCAATGGCCTTTATATTTTATGGGTCCATTTCTATTACTTCTTATGAAATGATATGGCCCAACTAATGAATTTTCCTTTGGTAAAATGAGCACTTTCTCAATTTGGAATACAATTAATGCTCTCTCAAAACCTGTAACACCATTCTCAAGTGTTACTCATGGTATTCTTTAGACTTAGAATATATCACAATTGCATCCAAAAAGACAATGACAAACTTGTCCAAGTAATTCCTGAATATAACATTCATGAGACACGTGAAGATAGTTGGTGCATTCATTAACCCAAATGACACCACTGTGAACTCATAATGGCCATATCTTGTTCTAAAAGAAGTCTTTTTGATTTATTCTTCTTTAATTCTTACCTAATGATAGCCTGACCTGAGATCGATCGTGGAGACTATTTTTCATCTTTTAGCTGATAAAAAAGGTCATTTATCCTTGGAAAATGATACTTGTTCTTCACAATTACCTTGTTCAACTGTCTGAAATCAATGAAAAGTATCAAAGTTGCATCATTTTTCTTCACAAATAATACTAGGGCACCCCAAGGTGACACACTTGAGGTATATATCCCTTCTTCAAAATCTCTTTGAGTTTCATTTCCAATTCCTTTAGTTCTGTTGTACTCATCATGTAAGGAGTCTTAGATACTAGAGTTGCTCCAAGCATCAAATTGATAGAGAAATCAATATATATTTTGGGTGGAAGACTTGGTATTTATTTGAATACATCTTCAAACTATTTTAGGACTGCATAATCTTCAATATTTGGCACCTTCTCTTTAGGTGTCTCTTCCATTTGCACGGTAAATATTTGGCACCCTTTCCTATAACTTTTCTTCAACTGTAAGGCTAAGAATTCTCTCACAGTTGCTGCTCTGGGAATTCCTCGTACTATCCTTAAGTTTCCTTCCTCATCCAAGCAATTAAATTCTTTATTATAACAGTCTAGGAAAACATGATGTTGGTCCAACCAAATCATAGCACTTAGGCAGTCATAGGAACCTAAAGGTATGATTTTCAATTATGCACTAGTGTTTGGTCCATTCATGTTCATTGGACATTATTTTACCATCTCATTAATCTTTCTTTTATCTCTTGTATCTAGTTGCACTATCCAAGGTTTTCCAAGTTAGCTTCTTGGCAAATGAAATATTTCCACCATCTTAGGATCTAAATAACTATGACTAGCTCCTGAATCAATTAAAATAGAAATTGGATACTTATTGATCTTACCTTCCACTTCAATCATATGTGATTGAACCTCAACTTTCTTTTTTTCCAAGGATGCATAGATCTTAGGTACACTTCTTCCCATGTGCTCCATTGTTTTATCTTGATGTACATTGTGAAAAATTCTCACTCTTTCACACATGTGAGGGAAATATATGTAGATATGATATCCCTTACAACCCAAACATTGAATAGGTGGTTTCCTTGGTCTTTTCCCTATTGACTCTGTCATTCTAGATTCTTTAGAAGTTGGCTATTCCTATTAGTTATTTCTGAAGAAAGGTGGCTTAGTTCATTTCTTCCTTTGTTCCATATTGATTTTCTTCTTGTCTTCCCAAGATTTTTGGTAAGTTTCTTTCCCTTTATGCTGATCATAAAGGGGAAACCCACTCAAATATCTCTAAATATTAACTTTCTCATCTTTGATGAAGGAAACATATTTCAACAATTCTAAAAACCTCCTTTCATACTCATCTATGGTCATACTTCCAATCTTGAGTTCAAAGAATTCCTTCATTTTCTTATCATAATATCTCTTAGTCAAGTATTTCCTTTGAAAATAGCTCTTGAATTCCCTCCAAGTCACTTTCTTATCATAAATGTGTTGCACTTGTACATATTGGTCTCACAACATTGTTTCTTTTCGCTTGAGATGATAAATAACAATTCTACCTTATGCCTGTGAAGATTAATTATGCAATTGAAAATGATTTCTCATGTTTAGTAGCCATGTCTCTTCATCCTCATATTTCTTGTGTTCACCATCAAAAGTAGGATTCTTGATTTTGTTCATTTCCCCCTGAAGTCCATCCACTCCAGACTTCTTCTTTTGCTTCCTGACAAGAGATCGGATTGCACTGCTACATGCTCTCCTAGTTGAATGCCTTGGAGACTAATGGTGATGCCTACCAACACTTCTTGTTCTTCCCATATTATCATGACAGTTATGGCTCCTTAATATGCTTGAATCAGTCTCCTTATCCATGTTCTTCTCTATTCTATCCAAGCTCTGCATTAACTGGATGTTCAAGTATTCTTGCTAATTCTTAGCTTTCATAAGCCTTTCATTATCATCTTTGTAACTTAGGACAACTTTTTGTAAAATTTTTATAGTCTCTACTAAGTTCATACTTTATTCCTTACCTTCTCCATGTCCATTAGAATTTGTACCTTCATTTCCCATATGAACATACATTCCTCTGATCTCTTCTTCGTGGATGAAAACTCCCTGCACATCTTCCATGATTCTAAACTTGTGTTGATCCTATTCTGATCTAATGCTATTGACTCTGCAAAATGTGCATCCAACAAAATTTGGTAGGCTAAACAATTAACAGATTCATGAAATTATGTATAGTTTTGTTTCCATAAAGCTTCATAATTCTTTATTTTGTTTTCTTGGGAAGATTAACTGCCCAATCAACTTTGCACGCACTACTTCTCAAGGTAACACATGGTTGTGTCTTTAGATGCCTTTTCTAATTTAGTAGGCTTGCTTGGTTCCTTGTTGTGATATATAGGTTGACCTCTTATAACTAGTTTAGAGGAATTGTTTTCACCTATAACCAATTTATCTTTTCCAATATTTTCACTCATGCCTAAAGAAAGAGGTTGCACCTTCCCCCTATCACATACACATAGTTAAGGGATGCTTGGGATCCTCACCTCACCATTTTTTGTGCCCTATACCTAGTGGATATCAATGGAAGCACCTTACTATTCACATTATCCTTATGTAACCTATGGATTTAGGATATGGGAGACCCAAAACCATCTAAACACACCATTGTATCTAGGGATTTGCAGAAGATCTTTTCGAAAAAATTGATCGGAGGGACATGTCATGACCACATAAAGCCATATCATCGGTATAGGTGGAATGAGTGCCTGATCATTTCAAGGAATAAGGGGGCATGATGAGATGAAAACCATTATCCTTATTCTCTTACTTCCATGAACCACTATCATGTCAATTAAATGCCACTTATAGACTCCCATCACCTTCTAAAACATTCAAACCTTGAATCCCTTATTCCTTATATGTTGGGTTGTTATATTCTTTTCAATGAAAGTGTAGTCGAGGTGAATCGACTAATGCTCGAGGTTGAGGTGCATCAACAACAAGTTTAAGTTTGAGGTGGATCGATAGGAGGTCGAAGTCAAGGTGGATCGACAACAAGTCGAAGGTCGAGGGAGTTGACCGATTAAAGTCGAAGACGAAGATATCGATGACAAGTCAATCGATAAGAGGTCAAAGTGTGGGCATGAAACAAATGACTAGAGAATGAATGAACACGGACTAGTATTCGATTGGTAAGCCCAATTTGGAGTTGACTGTAACAACATCCTGGGTTTTATGGGATTTGTATCCAAATTATATGCATGGATCTGTAAATGTTTTTGGGTGCCAATATTTAGGGTTTTCCTGTTGTAAATATTATAAATAGGTGTGTTGTAAGGTCGTAAAGGTTGTTGTGAGGTAATTCTATAATGAAATTTTGTAGGTTAATGCATGTGTTAGTGTAGGTTGTTGTTCATTCATATGTAAGACGAATTGGATACATGGTTGTTCTTGCGCATGAAAGAGTGTATGATGTCGATTGTGTCTTAGGTGTGGACCAAGATTAGACATGTTACCCTTTATTCTGATTGAATAAGACAACAAGAGAGTAGAACGCTCAAAGAAATGTTGGTTTTCCTGGTTAAGGGTTTTCAGGGTAAAATCTCGGTGCACTGTGTGATTGTTTGTGTTATTTGTGTTATTGATTAAATTCTTGTTCTCTTCTACTAGGATTAGTGTGGAAGTGTCTTTTATTTCCTAATATGAGGTAACAGAGATTAGGTCTGCCCTGACAAGTGAGTTATCATAGAGATGTTATGCTTTGGCGAGGATATCAGATCTTGATTTGCAAATCTTGAATCTAAGAACTAAACCTAGGTAGAGTAAGAGTCGTAAGTCATTAATTGTGTGAAATATCTTGGTAAAGAATGTCGAGTAATTCCAAAATAGAGATAGAAAAATTCAATGAACAAACTTTTGATCTTTGGAATATTAAAATGGAAGATATTCTTGTAGATAGAGAATAATGGACAATGGTCTGTCTAGGTACCCAACCAATAGGCATGTCGATGAAAGAATGGGAGAAAATCAAAAGAAGAGAAAGAAGTATTATTTGGCTTTGTATTGCAGATTCAGTGTTGTTGAATGTCTTAGGTGAAGATTCGGGCAAGAAATTGTGGGACAAGATGGGAAGCTTTTACCAGTCAAAATATCTAGTAAATAAGTTGTTTCTCATAAAGAAACTGTATATTCTGAGGATGAGTGATGGTAGTTCAGTGAATGAGCATTTAAATGTGTTTAATATCATGTTAAGCCAGTTATCGTCTATGGATATTAAGATCACTGCTGAGGAGGAGTGTATAAGCCTATTATGTTCTTTTCCAGACTCATGGGATAGCTTAGTCATGTCTATTGGGAGTAATACAACCACACTAGCACTAGAGGACATGGTTGCTTCTCTGTTGTCAGAAGAAATGAGAAGGAAGAACATGGAAGGATCAACAAAATATGCTCTGGTAGTGAGAGGTCGATTGGTAAATAGAGATAAAGGCATATTCTTCGGTAGAAAGTTTAAGTTGAAGGGTAGATCTAAGTCCTTGGTTCAGTTAATGTTAAGATGATGGAAATTCAATGAATATAGGCATTATAAAAAGGACTGTATGTGGAAGGCAACAAAAGTCAGTGCTAGATATGACGAGAAGCAGTCGACTGAGAGAAAGACAGCCTCGGACAAGGGAGGTGATGTGTACCTGTCTCATCTCATAAAGGGGAAACCCACTCAAACATCTCTAAATATTAACTTGCTCATCTTTGATGAAGGAAACATATTTCAGCAACTCTAAAAACCTCATTTCATACTCATCTATGGTCATACTTCCAAGCTTGAGTTCAAAGAATTCCTTCATTTTCTTATCATAGTATATCTTAGTCAAGTATTTCATTTGCAAATACCTCTTGAATTCCCTCCTAGTGACCTTATTCTCATCAATGTGTTGCACTTGTAGAAATTGGTCTCACAACATTGTTGCTTTTCCCTTGAGATGATAAATAAGAATTCTACTTTATGCCTGTGAAGATTAATTATGCAATTGAAAATACTTCTCATGTTTAGCAGCCATGTCTCTTCATCCTCATATTTCTTGTGTTCACCATCAAAAGTAGGAGTCTTTATTTTTTTCATTTCCCCCTGATGTCCATCCACTCTAGACTTCTTATTTTTCTTCCTGACAGGAGATGGGATTGCACTCCTACATGTTGTCCTAGTTGAATGCCTTGGAGAGTGATGGTGATGCCTTCCAACACTTATTGTTCTTCCCATCTTATCATGAGACTTATGGCTCCTTGATATGATTGAATTGGTCTCCTTATCCATGTTCTTCTCTATTCTATCCAAGATCTGCATTAACTAGATGTTGAAGTCTTCTTGCTACTTCTTAGCTTTCATAAGCCTCTCATTATCATATTTGTAACTCATGACATATTTTTGCAAAATTTTTATAGTCTCTACTAAGTTCATAATTTATTCCTTACCTTCTCCATGTCCATTAGAATTTGTACCTTCATTACCCATATGAACATACATTCCTCTGATCTCTTCTTCATGGATGAAAACTCCCTGCACATATTCCATGATTCTAAACTTGTGTTGATCTTGTTCTGATCTAATGCCATTGACTCTGCAAAATGTGCATCCAACAAAATTTCTTAGGCTAAACAATTAACAGATTCATGAAATTATGTATAGTTTTGTTTTCATAAAGCTTCATAATTCTTTCTTTTGTTTTCTTGGGAAGATTGACTACCCAATCAACTTTGCACGCACTACTTATTAATTATAACCCATAATTAGCATGCACCAGTTTTACACATGCAAAGCTAAAATGAAGTGCATGCATCGTGCATCAATATCCATTATGCATACTTTATTGTCACACGCCAAACTCTACTGAGAACCACTTATGCACCAATACTCTACGTGCGCTATGAGTACCACACCACACAACCCCAGGTTTTAATGTGTTCACATGACACACAAATATTCCCTTCGCACCAATATTCTGTTGTGCACTAAAATCTATTGATAAAGACTTTTGTGTCGCACACCAATACTATGCATGCACCACAAACACTACACCCTACCATGTCAGGGTTTAGTGTGTTCATACTGCACGCCAATTACTATACCTTTGTGCGGTGCTGTAACACCCTGTTTCCCCCAGTATGTAAAAATAACTATACTGGCCAAGAACTATGGCAAACTCAAAGATGTGAATGTGTGATTTGAATGGACCTTAGTAAAAGGTCCATGAATGTAAATAATATTATGAATATATATATTGCAGGATTGTTGAGAGGGGGATGTGATGAAAAACAAACCATGATGGCTAAAGAAAGGTGGTGGAAGGCACCTGGAATGGTGGCATTAACTTCCACCGAAACCAATACCGTATTTCAACTTCAATGGCCCAGAGAACCAAGAGTGGCTCCTTGGCCCCAAATTAAATCACTCGCCAGGTTGGTAGGTAAATGGATCCTCATGAGTGATGAGGGATGGGGGTGAATCGCCCATACATAGAGTCCTCAGACCTGACCACTGCGAGGAAAATCATGCCACACGCAACCTCGCCGAAAAGAGAAAAGGCAGGAAGAGTGTGCGATCAAGGGGGCAGATGCGAGGGAAATAGGAAGATAGATCGGAAAAACTCTGGAAAAACTATAGAGTGAGTGATAGTAGAGAAGAAGGAGAGTAACCTTCGTTCTTGGTCACTGGTGAACAAAGACTCAGTCTCGTAGCATCGTGGTCTCAGCTCAGGGGTGGATAGTGGTAAATCCATTCGAAATCACTGAGCCTACGGTTGGGTGGAAACGAGCACCCCTCTCAATAGTTGCATCACCTGGTGTTTTTATGATAAGTGTTATATCTCGTATCTTGAAATTTATATGCTGACATGTATGTTCATAGTCTGTGCAATTATGAATGGTTTCCATATAAGACTATCTGCATGGTGTTTTGATCAGAAATGATGGCTACATGTTTTTATTGGAAATACCACGTATGGATTATGTTTATACATATATATATATGATGAACTAATACAGATTTTCAAGTCTGCTCTCGGGAGATTTGTCCTTGTGTTTGTCCTACCTGATGCCTTGGATAGATTTCCCCATGAAGGAACCCTTTTGAGACCACTCCCTTACCTTTGAGAAGACCTTCTAGTCTGGTCTTCAAAACCTGGTGTAAATTACCTGAGGACCTAAAGGAGGATGTTATAGTTTAAGTCTTAAAATCTTGCATGAGGGAGAATGGTCCTCGTAGACCTCAAATTTTTGGCATTTCGGTACCTGGAATACCCAAGGGCGAGTCCCCTTGCACTCGTAAGTCCCGAAACCTCGACTTGCGAAATCCCGAAATGGCAGCGTGTGGATAAGTACCAATTGACAGACAATATCCTATCGGAAGATCTGAGTTCAGTCACGACTGTTAGATCGGAGGAAGAAACGAGGGAATTAATGCCTCAACCCCTTTTCTTTTATCTTCGTAAGTAGCGAAGAAATCGGGACCGTAGATCCCCAGGGTTCGTGGGAGTATCTGGACCGTTCATTTATAGGACACATGGATGTCAGTAAGCGTTTCAGCGTTTCGGTACCTAGGAAGACAAAGGGGAAGAACCATGATCATCGCGAGTTGCGAAACCCCGAAATAGTTTAAGGAGTGGATGAGATAGGATAATTCATCATTTCAGTACCTGAGATACCTAAGTGTGAGTCCCTTTATACTCGCAAGTCCCGAATCTCCGGTCCATGAAATTTCGATGGGAGAAACCCTGAAATAGATGCATAGGTTTAGGAGTCGGTATCTCAGAGTTTCGGCTCCCGGAAGGTCTAGGTGCGAGATCTCCTGTTTGCGCACATCACAAAACTCCAATTCGCGAAATCCTGAAGTATGAGATCCGGAAAAGGTCTAGCGTGGGTAATTCTTGGTGATTCGATGTTTTGGCAACCGGGAAACCCAAGGGTCGGTCCTCTTGTACACGTTAGTCCCTAAATTCTAATGGTTGAAGTCCCGAAAGAACAAGACGCATATAGGTTATGAGACTTCAACACTTTGGAAATCGGAATGCTCAAGGGCGTATTCCCTTTTACTCACATCTCTCGAACTCCCGACTTGCGAAGTCCCGAAATGGTTTAACATGGACGGTATTTGGTGTGTCAGTGTTTTGGCACCCTGTATACCTGACGGTAAGTTTGCTTATGCTCACCAGTCCCGATAACCCGATCTGTGAATTCTCGGAATGGACTGAGCGACACACATATACAACTAAACATATGTTAATGTTTCAGAGTTTCGGCTCCCAGGAAACCTAAGTGCGAGACCTCCTGTTGTCGCATATCTTGAATTCCCGATGGCGAAAATCCCGAAACATGGAAGTATGTTTAGAGTTAGTAATTCGGAGTTCGGCTCCCATCAGACCCCGATGTGAAACCTTCTGTCATCGCATCCCCCGAACTCCCAACTTGCGAAATCCCGATAGGTGAAGTCCCGAAATGGATTCGCACACATGGTTTTGGTGTTTCGGCTTTCCCATGCCCGGGACTCTCAAGGGTCATTTTTCCTCGTAATTCGCTAGCCGTGAAACTCCAATGGATGAAACCTCAAAATGAACAAGGGAATACTTGTATCGCGATTTCCCGTATCGTGAAAGTCGATGAGTACCCTCCGATAAGGCTTGTGGCCATAACCGTCGATCAAAGGGACTCGGGGAAATTCTATTACTCGAAGAAAAGAAGAAAAGGCCGAAATTTTTTAAATTCCATAGTGGGTGTGTTACAAATTGGTATTAGAGCATGGTTACAACACTTGGCCTGCTTGGGCTCATGAACGAGTTGCGCAGGAGCTCCGTTCGAAACACTCCAAAAAGAAGTAACCCATTGTCTTAACCTTCCTAATCAAAGGACGAAGTTAAGAATGAAACTCCTATTGTGTGCATGTACCTGTGAAAAATATGAATTATGTACTGGTTATAAAAAAATATAAATATTGACTAACAACCAGTGTTTTTCCTTTTGCACCCAAGTGGATGATCAACCGCAGGAAATTACAGATGCATAGAATGGTGACTCACCATGAAGTGGGGGAGGGCTCCCACAATAGAGATAAAGAGTCTGACGAAAGGAGGGAGGTAGGGACCCCTCCAGATCTAGCTAAAACTGTGAGGAGCCTCATGGTCGAATTACAAAGCTGCAAGGCTGACAATGAAAGGATGATGAAAGAACAAGAAAAGAAAACAGAAATTAACGTAGTTTTACTGTAGAGTTTATCCGATCTACAAAGAAAAATGCAACATGAACTTGAAACTCAGAAACAGGGTCATATCAGTGGCCACACTGAGAGGAGCACCTCGAAAAAGGTCCACCCCAGAGGTAAAGGACAAGCAGCGGACGATTCCTCTGAGAAGGAAGTGGGTGATTCGAAGGGATCTTCTAGTAGCAAAACCAGTTCCTATTCCCAAAGGAAACAAAAGAAGAAAAAGCCTTCCAAAGGTCGCAAATTCGAAGAATTCAGAAAATTCAAACCACCCTCCTTCAACGGTGAAATAAAGAAGGGAGAGGAAGCAGAGGCCTGGCTTCTTGGACTAAAGAAATATTTCAAAGTCCATGACTTTTCAGAAAATTGGAAGGCCCGAGTGGCCACCTTCAACTTGAAAGGAAAGGCTTCCATTTGGTGGGAAGATATTAAGAATGTGAAAGGGGTTCGCGAAGAGGACATGTCCTGGAAGCAATTTGAGAAATACTTCTGGAAGAAGTATTTGTCGGAAAAATATTTCGACGAGAAGACCAAAGAGTTTTATGAACTCAAACTGGGACAACTCACTATAGAATAATATGTCAACAAATTCCTCGATTTGTTGAGGTATGTACCTTATATAAAAGTGGAAAAGGCAAAGGTGCAACACTTCATCAGTGGACTACCTAAGGACTATCGGAATAGAATTGAATTTGATGAGTCAAAGACTCTAGAAGGCACTATTCGAAAGGCAACCTATTTTCATGAACAGTTTGGGCATCGAGCAGAACCTCGCGAAGGATGGAAATAGAAGAATAGTTCAAGATTTCAGAAAAAGTGGATTAAATTCCCAAGGTTTAAGAACTATAAGAAGAATCCAATAATGACCTTCCCAGCCCAGAGTGTGCACCAACAGAATTTTCCCTCCTTGAGCGGAAATAAAACTTCTGGACCCATATCAGTGAAGAATGATAACCCAAAGAAAGAACCTTTGAAATGTTGGGGTTGCGGGGAAGAACATCTATTGAGAGACTGTCCACACCGACAACATAATAGTCAGAGGATTTATAACATCCAGGAAGCTACCACCGTCAATAATGTGGCCATGAGTGTGCCGCAAATTTATGCAGCCTTGGATAATAACCAGGCTGACCACCAAGCTTCAGTAGTGGAAATAGAAGGTATGATTTCCAACCATCTAGTGTCTATTTTGATTGACCTTGGTTCAAATTTGAGTTATATAGCCCCTAAAGTTGTTGATAAGTGTAAAATACAACCATAAAAACATACCAAGCCATGGTTGGTACAGTTAGCCACTAGCACCAAAAGAAGGGTAGCAGCGGTCATACCAACCTGCCAATTAATGTTGGGTGAATTTCCCACCCAAGCAACCCTTAAAATATTACCCCTGGGATCGTATGATCTATTGATTGGTATGGAATGGCTATCCACCCATAAATCTATATTGGACTGTTACCATAAAACC
>SNQJ01S0002624.1:114645-154521 GCA_010110895.2 Picea sitchensis
CCTGCCACTGGTAGAATTCGCCTACAACAACGGCTACCAAGCATCCTTAAAGATGAGTCCCTTCGAAGTCCTCTATGGTAGGCCGTGTAACACTTCAGTCAGCTGGAGTAATCCCGTAAACAGGATTTATTTTGGACCTGACATGTTGAAAGAAATGGAACAACAAGTGACTCAGATAAAAAAAAACCTGAAGGCCGCTCAGAACCGACAGAAAATTTATGTCGACCAAAAGAGAACTCCAAGAGAGTTCAAAATGGGAGACCATGTATATCTCATAGTTAGACCCAGGAAGAGTTCTCTGAAAATGGGAGCCTGTGCCAAGTTGGCACCTCGGTATTTTGGACCCTTTGAGGTTCTAGATAGAGTGGGACCCGTAGCCTACAGCCTAGCACTTCCTCCCACAGTAAAATCACATAATGTTTTCCATGTTTCATTATTGAAGAAATATGTACATGATGCTAACCATATAATTGACTGATCTATGATCCAGGTGGAACCGGAGGGAGAATTTATACCAGAACCTCAATGCATACTGGACAGAAAGGAAACCCCGCTCCAGAACCAAACCATTGCATAGTTCAAGGTGCAGTGGAGACATTTTGGACCAGATGAGACTACATGGGAAATGGAGGATGCCATGAAACAGGCATATCCGATTTTGTTTACCTCTGTACATACATGTCATATTGATAGATAGAACATCGAGGACGATGTTCCTTTAAGGGGGAGGGAATTGTAACACCCTATTTTCCCCAGTCTGTAAAAATAACTATACTAGCCAAGAACTATGGCAAACTCAAATATGTGAATGTGTGATTTGAATGGACCTTAGTAAAAGGTCCATGAATGTAAATAATATTATGAATATATATATTGCAGGACTGTTGAGAGGGGGATGTGCTGACAAATAGACCACGGTGGCTAAAGAAAGGTGGTGGAAGGCACTTGGAATGGTGGCATTAACTTCCACTGAAACCAATACCGTATTTCGATTTCACTAGCCTGGAGAACCAAGAGTGGCTTGTTGGCCCCAAATTAAATCACTCGCCAGGTTGGTAGGTAAATGACTCCTCATGATTGATGAGGGATGGGGGTGAACCGCCCATATGTAGAGTCCTCAGACCTGACCACCGCGAGGAATATTGTGCCACACACAACGTCACCAAAAAGAGAAAATGCAGGAAGAGTGTGCGATCAAGGGGGCAGACGCGAGGAAAATAGGAAGGGAGATCAGAAAAAATCTGGAAAAACTACAGAGTGAGTGATAGCAGAGAAGAAGGAGAGTAACCTTCATTCTCGATCACTGGAGAACAGAGACTCAGTCTAGCAGCATCGTGGTCTCAGCTCGGGGGTGGCTAGTGGTAAATCCATTCGCAATCGCTGAGCCTACGTTTGGGTGGAAATGAGCACCCCTCTCAACAGTTGCATCACCTGGTGTTTTTCTTATAAGTGTTATATCTCGTATCTTGAAATTTATATGCTGACATGTATGTTCATAGTCTGTGCAATTATGAATGGTTTCCGTATAAGACTGTCTGCATGGTGTTTTGATCAGAAATGATGGTTGCATGTTTTTATTGGAAAGACCACGTATGGCTTATTTTTATACATACATATATATATATATATATATGATGAACTAATATAGATTTTCAAGTATGCTCTCAGGAGATTTATCCCTGTGTTTCTCCTACCTGATGCCTTGGATAGATTTCCCCACGAAGGCACCCTTTTGAGACCACTCCCTTACCTTCGAGAAGACCTTCCAGTCTGGTCTTCAAAACTTGGGGTAAATTACCTGAGGACTCGAAGGAGAATGTTATAGCTTAAGTCTTAAAATCTTGCACGAGGGAGAATGGTCCTCGTAGACCTCAACATTTCATCATTTTGGTACCCGAAATACCCAAGGGCGAGTCCCCTGCACTCGCAAGTCTCGAAACCCCAACTTGCGAAATCCCGAAATGGCAGCGTGTGGATAAGTACCGATTGATGGACGAGATCCTATCGAAAGATCTGAGGTCAGTTGCGACCGTTAGATTGGAGGAAGAAATGAGGGCGTTAATGCCTCAACCCCTTTTCTTTTATCTTCGTAAGTAGCGAAGAAATCGAGAACGTAGATCCCCAGGGTTTGTGGGAGTATCTGGACCGTCCATTTATAGGACACGTGGCTGTCGGTAAGCGTTTCAACATTTCGGTACCCGAAAGACAAAGGGGAAGAACCCTGATCATCCCGAGTCATGAAACCCCGAAATAGTTTAAGGAGTGGATGAGATAGGATAGTTCAACATTTCAGTACCCAGGATACCTAAGTGCAAGTCCCTTTATACTCGCAAGTCCTGAATCTTCGGTCCATGAAATTTCAATGGGAGAAACCCTGAAATAGATGAGTAGGTTTAGGAGTCAGTATTTTGGAGTTTTGGCTCCCGGAAGGTCTAGGCACGAGATCTCCTGTCTACACACATCGCGAAACTCTGATTCGCGAAATCCCGAAGTATGAGATCCAGAAAAGGTCTAGCGTGGGTAAGCCTTGGTGTTTCAGTGTTTTGGCAACCAAGAAACCCAAGGGTCAGTCTTCTTGTACACGTTAGTCCTGAAATCCCGATGGGTGAAGTCCCGAAAGAACAATACGCAGATAGGTTACGAGACAAATTTTAAAGAAGAAAAGAAGAAAAGGCCAAATTTTTTTAAATTTTGTAGTGTGTGTGTTACAGGTGCAAACTTTCAACATGAACGCACTTCATACAAACGTTGTGCGTGAACCAATAACTTTGTACCACGTTCTGTCACCACCCCAAGAGCACACCTTGTGCATCAGACTATTATTTTTGTGCCACAGGTTTTGCATCCTATGGTGTCAAAATTCAATGCACTTTATCGAGCACTTATATTCTACGTGTGCCACTTGTGATGCATGACACATCATCAAAACTTAGTGTACATATCATGTGTACTCTTATTTTTTGCACAACATCCCATGTTTAGTGCGCACCATGCACAACACTATTTTTCACATCACTGGTTCCGAACATCACAATACTCAATTTTAATGCACACCTTTATTTTTCTCTATGCCTCACTATTACTTAGCACACACAATATTTTCTATGCTTAACTTATTTTTCCATAAATTTTGGTGCATAAATTGGGTTTTTTCCTGATTTTCACCCAATTTCCACCATGGAGGTTCTGCAACCATGTCATTTGTTCAATTTCACTCAATCTATCGTGACTTCTTTGCAACATCAAATTCAACCAATTCATGTCTAAATTTTCTTAAACATGGATTAAAATTAGGGATATCTCCATGAATTTAACAATATAAATTGGGGATTTTACCCAATTCTACTAAATGGCTTCAATTTACATCATGGATTCCCTGAAACTTGAAATTTAGCCACTCCCAAAATCAATTTTCTCCAAGAATATGCTTCAACATTAAGCTAACTCAGCCCATCTAGGCTCAGTGTTGAAAAATTGGTTTTGATACCATATTGTAACATCCCCAACCACTTGTTGGGCTATGCCACTAAATTTTTTTATTTCTCTAATACCATTTTGTAACGTACCCATCCACGTAGGATGGGCACATCACACCAAAAACACTTATGTACTCTTGTCATCAAATCTGATATCATTTTGTAATGTTTCCATTACCAACAAAAACTCATACAAGTTTCTCTGATACAATTATGACACTAATTAAAACATCAAAATACATTATGCAATGCACAATTACATATATATTCATAACAAAAATATGCATGCAACATAAAAATAATAAACCCAGGTAAAGAGATGCATAATTATTACTGCAACAGATGGTTTAATGCATAATAACACTTATCTTTGATTAAAGGTACACCAAATGTGTGCAGAACTTCCATGTTCCTTCCAAACTTATACCACACTTCTCATAACTTTTCGCAGTGGGTCACCCCTGAGTTGGGGTTAAACTCCACTTGGGTAAGGGTTCCTAGCCAAGCTAAAGCATCTCATTCGACAAGAAACTCAATCATAAGTAACTCAGTCACATGTGACTCAATTACATGAAACTCTGTCACAGGTGTCAATTCATTCTTACAACCTACAATCCCTCATTCCCCACATGCCTGTCCCACCCCAGAAAGTGTGTCGCTTCTCTGCTCAACAGTCCTTTGACTGTCTCTCTTCCCTTCTAGGGCTTCAACAATAGGCCGGACATGAAGTATCAGAGAACTATCGTTGTAGTTTGACACCTCAGGAAAATACTTCCCTACAATTCTATCACCTGGAGAGAATGCAATATCACATGGTCCTAACAAACTGCCTCTTCAATTTTGTCACCTGGAGAGAATGGAATGTTCCACGAGC
This sequence comes from Picea sitchensis, assembly GCA_010110895.2. NCBI lineage: Eukaryota > Viridiplantae > Streptophyta > Pinopsida > Pinales > Pinaceae > Picea > Picea sitchensis. The sequence goes on from SNQJ01S0002624.1 coordinate 118,996, forward strand.
CTAACAACCCACCTCTTTAGTCTAGCTCTCCAAACTAAGAAATGTACATGTATATGTGATAGTAACAACAAGATATTGGTCACAATAGAAACAAGGTTCGATGAAGGTAACTGTCAGCTCATATCCCCCCACTGAGTGATTGCATGAATGATCGAATGATAGAAAAAAAGTACTTAGTCCAAATTATTTGGATGCATGTTCCCAACTTAACACTTTTAGTATTGATAATTGTCTTCAGTCCACACGTCCCCCTCCTTCGGACTTAGGATATAATAATATCCACACTTTATACTTTAAGGAATATTAATATAATAGTCATTTTGGGTTTAAGCCCCCTTCACTTATCCCCCCCCTTAACCTTAGCTAGTGGAGTTAGCATCCCCATACTCTTTTACATGGTCAGTCTGCCATCGTGATGTATTTTTCATTAAATTTCAATGTGATTATATTTACATTCTTAGTACAGAAGTACTGATATTTTTCATTCATGCTCACCAGCCTAAAAAACATAAATATTGTGCACTAAACAAGTGTACGTGGAACTTATGGGTTGCACACACTTTTCATTTAGTGCGCCACCCTCACGTACTTACACATGTGTGTGTTACAAGAAGATATATATATAGACAAAAACGCTCTCTGGCCTCCAAAATCACGCACTGAGCCGATATGCGGTAAATCATGGAATGTGTGCCATCCTCGCACGCTTATACCGGTGCACATTGTATTCTTCAAGTTGTTTCCATTTTGTGTGTCATTCCTGCGTGCTTACACATGCATGCACCAAAACATTAAACTGTGTGATGTATCATTTTACAACTACGCGGACTCCTTTGGTGTGATATTCTCGTGCACTAAATTAATGTGAGCAGAGCCAAACCTACACACTTGCTCCATCAACTCAACAAATTATATGTAATTTACAGTTACATTTATATTTACAATTGGGGTTCATCCTAGGTATATTACATCTACTGTAAGAAATTCAGGCTCACCTTCAAGGAGTTCTCCATCAAAGGAATATTTATCTTCTCCAATAGAAATATCTCATGTTGATACACAATCAACACCTCCATCTAGTCCTCCTAGAAAAACATGAAGTTTGAAAGAGATATATGAAACATCTATGTCTGCTGGTGATAATTTTACTCTTATTTATTCTTCCCATGTTAAACCTTTTCATTTTAAAGAATCTTGCACTAATGAGCCATGATTGCAAACCATGGAAGATGATATGTCATAGATTGAAAAAAATGACACATATGAGTTAGTTGAACATCCTCATGGAAAATACACTATTGGAGTAAAGTGGATTTACAAGATAAAATTTAATATGGATGGAAGTATTTAAAAGTATAAGGGACATTTATTTGCAAGAAGATATGTGCAAAAAGAAGGCATTGACTATGAAGAAACATTTGCTCCAGTAGCAAGACTTGAAACTGTAAGAACGTTTCTTTCCATTGCATCTCAGTTAAAGTTAACAATTTATCAATTGGATGTTAAATTTTCTTTCTTAAATGGATATTTGAAGGAAGAAGTTTATATTGAACAACCTCAAGGTTTCATTGCTAAAGGTAAATAGGATCATGTTTATAAGCTTAAAAAGGCTCTTTATGGTCTTAAACAATGATCTAGATTTTATAATTAGAACAAAATGAATACAGATTATTAAAAGATGCTTAACAAAAAATAACAAAGATACAATAAACCTAGTTTTCTATTTAATAAGGAAATAAGATGAAACTGTAAAATGTAGCGGAAAACAAGCTTGCTAGTATGGTGGTGACTTATCTCTGAGAAGAGATGTGACCACTGAGCTCATTCGCAAGAAGATGATTAAAATTAGGCTCTGAAGGAATTTTTACAATAAGCATGAATTCCAAAACCCTATACATCCAAAAACCTAACCCTAGGAGATGAAGCGCCAAAATTCATGAGGGCCCCGTTGGGGTAAGCTAGTACATCAAATTCTCGGGGTCGTAACTTTTGCATATGATCTTTGTTTTATGTGCATGATAGCCCATTAGAATTTTCTATCCGAAGAATACACATGTTGTCATAAGACTCTAATTCAACATACAGTTTGACTATGGAGATCCCTAAAAAAGTTGTTTAGGGCCTCAAAACGGCCCCAGAGGTGAGGGACCTAAAAAATAAGAAAAAACTGTCAAACTGGAAAACTTCCAAAATGAACCAGTTGGAATAGGTGGGAGGCTACCAAAATCCATCTAGATCGATACTCCCCCCTTAGGAAAAAATAGTATCTATTGCATTGAGTTCCCCCATCAGATGAGGAATTTTTTGTTGAATTTGGCCCCAGGTGAGCCACTTTCCTTGGTGCAAGAGTTGCCTTTCTTTGACAACTCGATAAAGATGGATCCTTTGATGTCGACTGATCTTGATCTGTGTGTCCACAATCTAATCACTGGATGCATGTTTCATGCAGTCAGAGTTTATCTCTGCTGGTGTCAACTGCTATGATATCTCTAAGGTGTCCAATAATGGTGGAAAATATGGTCGAAGGAGAGCCATGTGGAAGACTAGGTGTAGGCCAAAGAAAGGGGGAATTTTGAGCTAAAAATAATTGTCACCCAAAACCTTGGTGATGGTGTACAACCCATAACGGAGTGGGAAAAGCTTCTGATGGGGCCTTTTAAGGCGTTCTTTCTATAAGTGAAACCAAACTCTGTCACCCACCTGAAACTTATGTGGAACCTAGTGTTGATCATGGAACTACTTGTACTTGACATTAGACTTCTATATAATATCCTGAACCTGTTGGCGGATGTGTTGGATCTGCTTAATGAACTGAGTGGATTTGTTAGCTTCTGGTGGAGCAGAGGACGAGTCAGCTGAGGTGGTCACCAGGGGTAGTGCAACATCCATGGGGCCCAATGGTTAGAATCCCAACCCCACCTGAAAGGGGTTGTGGCTAGTTGAGCTATGCAGGGCTCAGTTGTAGCTATGATGGACATAGGGAAGACTCCCATCTGATGTGCGGGGGTGCTTTGAATTGTACATGCGCAGGATATGTACGATCATTCGCTTAACGAACTTAGTTTGACCATATGTCTGGGGGTGGAATGCAACATATTTGGTGAGCTTGGTATCCAGTAGTGACCAGAGACTAGACTAGAATGTGTTGAGGAACCGACTGTCTCGGTCCGAGACAGTGGTTTGTGGGATCCCAAAATGTACCCATACTTGTTCAAAGAAGAGCTTGACAGTGGCCTCTGCTGTGATGTTCTTCTTCCAGGCAACTAGAATCGCCATCTTGGAAAAGAGATCAACAATCACAAAACATAGTCATTTCCCCTCTTGGTGGACGGGAGGCCCGACATGTAGTCCATTGAGATGGATTCCCACATCTTATCAGGAGTAGGAAGAGAGGTGTACATGCTATGTTTCTTAGTGTTCGGTTTGGAAATAGCACAGGCAGTGCAAGAAATGATATACTTGCCGACATCATGTCGAAGTTTCGTCCATTAGAAATGTTTTTGCAGCACTGCCACTATATTTTCGATGCCAAAGTGTCATTCCACTCGACTGTAGTGAGATTCCCAAATCATCTTCGCATGCTCGCTTGATGGAATGTAGAGATGGTCCAAATGACACAACAACCCATCCTGAAGATGGAAAATAGTGACCACTAAGTTGGTGCCCAACATTTGGTAGGTGGTGGAGAAGTCAGGGTTAGTCTCATAGAGGTGGGGCCACCCGGAGGTCTTGTGGCAGCAAGAGTCTAGCAACGTGGTGAGTGTCACGACTGGAGGTTGGCTGAGGAAATCAACAACTCGGTTGGTACTTCATGTTTTATACTTGCTGTTGAGATGAAACTGTTGTAAGTATGTGGACCACTTTGTATGGTGGTCATTCTGCAATTTTCCTTAGGCCTGCATGAACTATAGTGGTTTGTGATTAGTGTGGATGATTGTCTCCTTCCCAAGAATGGCGTCATACCTGCACAATGGAGTACATTTCTTTGTCAAAATTAGGGTACTTATGGACAACATATGATAGTGTCTCACTATGATATGCCACGGGGTGGTCGTGTTGAGTGAGAACGATGCCCACAGTATAGTCAGAAGCATTTGTCTCAATCTCAAAGGGATGATGTAGTTATGGTAATGAAAATATTGGGGATGAGCACAAATGTTGCCTCAAGACATCGAAGGCTTGTTGTTGGTATAGGCCCTACACAAATTTTGTCTTACCGCCACCCCTGGTTACTTGGCCGAGGGCCCATGCGATATGAGAGAATCCCAACACAAATCTGCGATAGAAATTGGCGAGGTCCAAGAAGATCCGAAGCTCGGTGAGTGTGGTTGAGGATGAACATTCACGGATGACCTATATCTTGGTTGGATCCACATGCACACCATGTTGATCAATGATGTAGCCTAAGTAATGCACCTTGTCCATGCCGAAGGAGAATTTTTCTAAGTTTGCATATAGTTTGTGCTATCGCAGGGTGTGCAAAACCTATTGAATATGTTGTAAGTGTTCCGCCCAAGTATTGTTGTAGATGACAATGTCATCTAGATACACCACTACAAAATTATTGATGAAAGGTCATAGGATATCATCCATCATCCTCATAAAATTTGTTGGAGCATTTGTCAAACCACAGGACATGACCAACCATTCAAAAATACCTTCTTTTGACTTGAAGGTGGTCTTCCATACATCTGTATGTTCTATTGGAACTTGGTGGTAGCCAGACTTCAAATAAATCTTACAAAAGTATTTCCCCCCCATGAACTGATCAAGGAGGTTGTCGATTCAGGGAATCATGTACCGATTTCAGACTGTGATTTTATTCATGGCCTGGTAATCAATGCAGATTCGTCAGGTCCTATCTTTATTCTGCACCATCATGATTGGGCTCCCACAAGGTGATGAGATGGGATGGGTGTGCCCCTTATGGAGAAGTTCTAGGATCTACCTCTTCGTGACCTCGTTTTCTAACAGAGAGCGGCAATAGAGTGGCCCATTGGGTAGCGATGCTCCTTGGGTTAGATTGATGGGATGCTTGACCTGGCAGTGCAGAGGTACCCTGGTAGGAGAGGAGGAGATATCTGAGTATTCTTCCACGACCTTATCCACTTACTTTTGTTGTGTGGAGAGATCAGTCACAGAGGCCCTGGATGTAGTTGTGATCTTTCGCTCATTCTGAAAATGAATCATGAAGAAGAAAAATTTCTTGGTCTGAGAGATGACCTTCCTACATTGCTTGGTAGAGATCAAGGAAACAACACTAGGAGGGACTACCTCAGGTATCCTTTACAATTTTCTGTTCAAAGTAATAATAACACTACGAGGCCTAGACTCATATACAACATGACGTTTCCATAAATAAGGTTGGCCAAAAATAACAATACAAACCTCAAGGGGAGAAACATCACAAAATACCTCATATTTGAAGGGCTTGATGTTGTACAACAGTTGACACTATTGGTTGATGCAGAGATCACTTCCTTGGTGGAGCCATCCAATGGTGTAGGGTTGCGGGTGCAACGTTGTTGGCAGGGCCAGTCGCTTGATGACCTTTGTTGAAATGAGGTTTTTCTGGCTCCCTCTATCAATGATGAAGTGCAGCGGGGTGACTTTTACCCACATCTGTGAATGGAAAAGGTGCTTGCCTTCTTTTGGTTCATCTGGTTCACTAGGTTGGAGATTTTTGGTAGCAACGGTGGCACTGGATTCCGCATCAATGATCCATATTCCCCTTTTTGGTTATGACTTAGAGTCAGAACCTGCATCTGATTTAGAGTCTTTCACTTTGACCACCAACGTCTGCTTTGAGCGACAATCAACAATGTTATGGAAAGGGCTCTTATGGAAGTCACACCATTTCCCATTATCTTTCTTTGTCTTTCTGATGTCCTTCTTTGCTTGCGGCTTAGACTGGTTTTACTGATATTGTCCATATTTTCTCTGTCCTTTGTTCTGTGGGTTGGGGCTGCCCTTTCCTAGCTTTTTCTATGAGGGGTTCCCAGGCCCAAATTGTCGCGTCTTTGTTTTGAGCTTCTGCTCGATTTTGACGGCATATCGATAGGTTGTGCCCAAGGACGAGATGTCCAGAAATTCCATTTTGATATGGATGTATCTATGCAGAGAATCGTGATACTTGAGCACCAAATGTCGCTTTGAATATTTGATACCCAACTTGGTGCGCAAGGTATGGAATACATTTATGAACTCTAACACTACTTGGTCTCTTTCTTGCCGCAGTGTGGTCCATTTGGTATACAAGTTGTCATAACTTCTGACAGGGTATTATTGTTCCTTAATAGCATCTCTGAAGGATTCCCAGGTGGACACAACTGTAAATAATGAGGGTTCCTCTATTTATTTTTTCTCACAGAAAGTTTCCCACCAATCTTTGACATGGGGAACGATTTTGAGAAGCGTAAAAGTAATATTTTATTTGTTTGAAAAGTTATGGATAGAAAAATACCCTTATAATAGATTCAACCACTTGTCTACAACATCTGCGTCTATCTGACCTTCAAATATAGGAATATCAAATTTGATTTGTATATTGAAGGGGGCGGTGCCTCCGCTCAAGGAAGATGCGTCGCCTGTTGGTAGTCGCCGAAGGATTTGCATGAAACTATCCATCATCTCATTCCTCTGTTGCGTGAGGGCTTCCTCAAGCAACATTTTGAAAAGATCTCATGTCCCGTCATCTTTATTTTCTCCTTATATGAGAGGGTGCTTGGGCGTGCGAGGGATTTTTTCCTTAAGAGAAACAAGATCAAGACCCAATTATTTGTACCCTGACCTCGTTGGGGACATGCATTAAGACAACAAGGAACAAACCACTCTGATACCACTGATCCAAATTTTATAAGCAGAACAAAATGAATACATATTATTAAAAGATGCTTAACATAGAATAACAAAGATACAGTAAAATTGGTTTTCTATTCAATAAGGAAATAAGCTCAAATTGTAAAATGTAGTGGAAAACAAGATTGCTAGAATGGTGACGACTTATCTCTGAGAAGAGATGTGATAGTTGCACTCATTCGCAAGAAGATGATTACAACGAGGCTCTAAAGTCCTTTTTACAATAAGCATGAATTCCAAAACCCTAGACATCCAAAAACCTAACCCTAGGAGATGAAGCACCAAAATTCATGTGGGCCCTGTTGGGGTAAGCTAGTACATCAACTTCTCGAGGTCGTAACTTTTGCATACGATCTTTGTTTTAGGCGCACGATAGCCCGTTGAAAGGTCTATCCGATGACTACAGATGTTTCCATCAAACTCTGGCTTCGTCAATAGTCTGATTATGGTGAGCCCTAAGAAAATTATTTAAGGCCTCAAAACGACCCCGAAAGTGAGGGACATAAAAACTAGGAAAAAACTATGAAACTCAAAAACTGACAAAATGAACCAGTTGGAATAGGTGGGAGGCCACCGACATCCATTTGGATCAAACAAGCCCCTAGATCTTGATACTCTTGAATTAATAACTATCTTCATGATTATGGCTTTGATAAATGTCCTTCTGAGAGTACCATGTACAAAAGGTTGTGGGGTCCGATTTCATCATTGTTTTCTCATATGTACTTGACTTAATTTTTATGAGCACCTCACCCTCACTTGTGAAGGAGTTCAAAGAGGTAATGAAATATGAATTTGAGATGTCTGATTTAGAAGAAATGCAATATTTTTTAGGTATGCAAATCAAACAAACAATTGTAGGCATATCCATTGGTCAATCCAAATATGTTGAAGACTTGTTGAAGAGGTTTAACATGCAAGGTTGTTAACATGTGATCGCTCCCTTAGTTTTTGAGAGTAAATTGATGAAGGAAGATGAAACTCCACTTTGTAATGCCACTCTTTATAGATCTATAATTGGTAGTCTTATGTATTTGACAACCACTAGGATAGACATCATGTTTTTTGTGAGTCTGGTTTCCAAGTTCATGCATCAACCTCATGAGTCTCATTGGCGAGCAACCAAAAAAATCCTCATATATGTAAGTGATGCAAGTTTTTTTGGATTTTTTTATAATGTTACTAATGATTCCAATGTTGTAGCATACACAAATGTAGATTGTTCAGGTTGCTTGGAAGATCGAAAGAGCACTTATGGATATGCTTTTCTCTTTGGAGGAAATCTTATTTCTTGGAGCAACAAAACACAACCCATTGTTGCTCTATTTATAGTTGAAGCATGTATATTGCAGCTTCATCAACAAGTACACAAGCCATCTAGATGGAAAGATAGTTTGAAGACTTGGGAATGAAAGTCAATAATCCAATCAAAATCTATTGTGACAATCAAAACACAATCTCCATGGAAAATAATACTGTATTCCATAGCAGGAGAAAACATATTGATATTCAACATCATATCATTCGAGATATTATATAACAATAATTCATCTCTTTCAAATTTTGTCGATCTTAAGATCAATTCTCAGATATTTTTACTAAGGCTTAGAAAATATTAAACTCTTGCTAGGAATTAAAAAACTTGACATCAAGAGGGATATTGAAATAAATGATGCCTAGTTTTTAGGCATTCCATCGACATGTGGATGATTGATGAAGTCCGGATGTAATCTTTAAAACCGGCAAGTGTTTTGAGTTAGATTGTCATGTTTTCTACTCAAGAGCTCCTCGACTCTATTGTTGGGCGTTATTTAATGTTGGTCTTGTGTTCTTATTGGTGTGAGTTGAGAAAACTAGTCATTTATGTCAATGCTTTTTTAGTGTAGTTTAAACTTTTTACTAAATGATTTTTTTAGAGGGATATTTTTCACAGACATTTCTAGAAATTATTAGGTCTTCAAATTTGAATGATTATTTGGATAACACCAAAGTTAATAATTATGATAATGATTATTTGATTTGATTTACTGTTATTTAATGTTATTTTATTTTTAATTTTTAATCACTATCATAACTATTAACTTTTATCAATATCTTAACAGTTATTTGAGGAATCACTTTTTCAATTGACTTTATCTCCTTTCTTCAAGGTTCATCTTATTTATTTTTTCTAATGACATTTTTTTTTCATATTAGCTTCATGTTTCATCTTATTTAATTTTTCTAATAGCACTCTTTTTTCATATTTCAACTTCATTTGTGATTAAGTTTCAAAACGTTTTACACAATATTACACTAACTGTGAAAACTTTCAATCTCAATTATTTAAACTTAATCTTCTATAATATTTGTGATTGTTATAAACATTCTTCTATAATATTTGATTTGTGATGGTTATAAACATGCTATTTTTTTATATGCTATTTTATATTTTCTTATTGTTATAAAAATGCTATTATTTTTTGTATATGCTATTTTATATTTTCTTGTATGAAGCACTGTAGAATACATTTGATTCTCCCCTCGCTGATCATTTCTTCCACGGCTAGTGCAAAATCGAATTAACTCTTTACTTAAATAAATATTATTTTTTATATATGCTATTCTTCATTTTCTTGTATGAAGCACTGTAGAATATATTTGATTCTCGCTGATCATTTCTTCCACATCAAGTGCAAAATCGAATTAACTCTTTACTTAGACAATTATTCGACACAGTGCAAAATCGATATTTACGTTGGAGATTTGCTCCATGAATAACCACAACCGAAATTTCCATATAGCGAACACTTCATCATTTATTATTGAACACTCCTTAAATAGATATGCCACGGATATCCTACAAGTATTAAATCATTGTAGAAAAGTGGAACGATGTACATTTCTATCCAGACAAATATAAGTTGGAAAGAAGACTTAATATAGGCTGGGACAAAATAAAATATAAATGCATGATCTATTACAGGTGAGCAAAATCTAAAGGTAACAGTAGAAATAATTGCATTAATACATGCCATCAGTGGTAGTAAAATCTAAAGGTAACAGTAGAAATAATTGCATTAATACATGCCATCAGTGGTAGTAGGACTCTATCAACCAGTACATAGGTTGGGTTAAAACATGGTATCAATATTTAACATGTTATCCAGCATTGAATGTTGGATTGAATGTTGGGTAGGTAGATTGTAAACTATCGGATTTGAAAACGGATTATAGGCAGTAGGACATCTGAAAGCAATTATAGACTGTAACATCTGAATTGCTTTTAGATCGAATTGCCTATAAAATTCAGATCCGACTACCACAATCCATCTGACGCAGCATTAGCAGACTGAATATTGTTCACCCAAAACATAACTCTGCATAAATGTTCAAATGGAAACACCAATTCATGAAGGACACCAGCAATTCAAGTACATGACTGTCCGAATTGTGTCTTCGAACAACACCTGTCGTTTGGAATGAGATTGGGAGTTGGACTCAACCCTAATATTATTCTCTGAGTTACGCCACTCATTTTGCTGCTTCTGAATCAACCTTGACTTAACGCTAGTACCTGATGCGGCTGCCGATGAATCTATGTTGGCGTTCTTATCTCCGGCCTCCATAACTGCCATACAGATTAATCTATTAATGGAGCCAGAAAGGATCACAGTAATTATCTTGATAAGATATACTTCCTGCAACTATGCTTGCTCGACTATAGGCCGCAGTTTTGCGCGAGTGAAGTGGTGTTTGTGAAACGAAGAGCCAAACAGAGGAAAAAATAGAGCAAAGTGATGGATTGATTCTGTTGTTACAATTAGAATTCAGGGTGGAATATATGTAACTCAAGCGATGATTTTAAGGCTACAACTTGGCATTTAAGATCAAGCTGCTGATTGCGACGGTTTTTGTAGTGGTTTTGTGCAGCCTGACAGCGCCCGCGGTAATCTCGAGAACGTTTAGACAACGCCGTTGTAAATGTGCACGGCATGCCGAATCCTAGAATTTGTTCCACCGCACCCCGTACGTTATATTATAATAGAATATGATATCATTGACTTACGTATGGAGATTACCGCGGGCGTAGTCAGGCTGCACAAAACCACTAACAAAAAAACCGTCGCAGTCAGCAGTTTGATCTTATAATCATATACAACTTCGTCTTTATGTTGATAGGGTATACCTTTTGGCAATGGTCACAATTAATGATCTTTTAATCTTAAATCTTAATTTTATGGATGTGTATTGAAAATGCTGGTATATTCTTATTCCTCCTCTAAAATCGATGATTCAAATTTACTTACTGCTCATAACTTCATTGCATTTATAAAAGCATTTGTTAACATGTTTTCTTTTTTACATTTACCCAATCACATTATAAAATTAGTGTAAACATATATAATTACCAAGTTTAAATGATTAACAAGGATTAATATCTATGCAAGCCAAGTTTATATCATTAAGAAACACTACACACTTTTCATGTTAAAGGCACCCATTCTTCTATGAAATCTGAACAGTCTCCTTTTATTAAGCTTTGATTTCTTTTACTGCATTTAGATTTTTTTTTTATTTACATTTTTTTAACAAATAACACACAGATTCCTTATCAGGTGTCCCTTCAACAACCTTCCACTAATACATACCTGAAGCCACAACCAACCCTCCAATGCTCGCTGTAAGTCCATCGGCGTTGATCAGCCACAGATTATGTGGCTGCGCTAGTGGAATATATCAGATTGCTTTTTATACATGTATACATAAAATGGTTGTAATATTTATGTAAGTAATTTATTAAGAAGTTGATTAAATAAAGATTCTAACCTCTTTTACATCCCATCTATCTATTTATTTGTGAAATAATTGGTAGGTTTACTGTTTTGTCCAATGGATGGGTCAAATATCACATCATCATTAAATAATTGGTAGGTTTACTGTTTTGTCCAATGGATGGGTTAAATATCACATCATCACCAACTTCGTGCACCAGTTAAATCTCTTAATCGTGCTCTACATTTTCCAAACGCAACCTTGTAGGTTGTAGTAAGTTTGTACAGGTCAAGAACGCCATCTTCAAAATCTCATCCACATGCAATGTTTTAAGCATTAGTCTAAGCAAGATTGATATCTTCTTGTTTAAAATAGGATTATATCCTCATTTGTCAAACATGGTTCTGTAACCTGTAANCCATCGGCGTTGATCAGCCACAGATTATGTGGCTGCGCTAGTGGAATATATCAGATTGCTTTTTATACATGTATACATAAAATGGTTGTAATATTTATGTAAGTAATTTATTAAGAAGTTGATTAAATAAAGATTCTAACCTCTTTTACATCCCATCTATCTATTTATTTGTGAAATAATTGGTAGGTTTACTGTTTTGTCCAATGGATGGGTCAAATATCACATCATCATTAAATAATTGGTAGGTTTACTGTTTTGTCCAATGGATGGGTTAAATATCACATCATCACCAACTTCGTGCACCAGTTAAATCTCTTAATCGTGCTCTACATTTTCCAAACGCAACCTTGTAGGTTGTAGTAAGTTTGTACAGGTCAAGAACGCCATCTTCAAAATCTCATCCACATGCAATGTTTTAAGCATTAGTCTAAGCAAGATTGATATCTTCTTGTTTAAAATAGGATTATATCCTCATTTGTCAAACATGGTTCTGTAACCTGTAAATGTTGATAACATGAATGCTCCACATATTTAGAATTTATCTGTATACAATCGTTTTAGCATCGACTTAAGACCCCAACAATATCCATTTATTTAAAACTTATATGTAAAAGGTTTTCGACATTTTAAAGCTTCATACGGTCCAGTTATATATTTTATAGATCCTTTTTAGTTGTTATTAACAAATATGTAATTGCAGAAATTATTAATTAGAAAAAAGATTTGTTAATAAAAATTAATTAATTAGATAGAGATATAAACGCTAAAAAAACCAAAATCGAAAATCGAAAGTAGTTAATTGTTTTTCTCATAAGATCCAAACAAATGAACTATTTTCATTTCCTTTTCAAATAACAAACAAAATGTATAAGAATCATTAATCTGAACTATTTTCCTTTCCTTTTCAAATAACAAACAAAATGTATAAGAATCATTAATCTAGGTCTTTCTGTTATTGATATTGATTCAAGCTGGTGAAACTCAAAACTAATGTTGAAATTTGATGCCTATCTTATTGAAATTTGATTTCTATCTTGTTTGTCAAATAAAAAAATTCATAAAATTTTAACATTTTTACTCATTTTCAAATTTTTAATTTATATTTATATAAATGAATAAATTTATATTTTATTAAGAGATTAGTGATTGTTTTTAAAGGTTCAAACTATTAAAATAAAACACATTATAAAATACAAATACAAAATAAAATAAAATACAATATAAAAAGATATAAAAAATGAATTTCAATTACTATCTTTTTATCATGTTTTAAAGTGAAAGTTTTATTTTTTCCAATCAATTTTTAAAATAATATGCTCCACCAAATCACCTTGTTTGCATGGGACAAGGATATCAAAAATATATTTTTTTATTTTATTACGGGGATAGGCATAATAACCTGGGAGTGTCATTGACTGTGTTTTTTTTTACAATGTATGACCAAACTAAACTACTCCTTTCTATTTATTTACCTTCTCGAAATTTTGTGTGAATGAGGGATAACTGAGTTAAGGATAACTAAGGAGAGGCCGCTGTATTTAGCCGACATCCTATTCAATACATACACTCTGCACCCTGCGAAGCAGTTCGGAATGGACAAATAAACATCTTTCACTTTGTTTATATAAATAGATGTAAAGGAAAAACATTAAATGCACTTGAAAATTGTGAGAATGACGGGTTATTTTTAAATGAGGAGGTCGGCTGTTTTGTATCCGAAAATTGTTAGATGTCAAATTAGTTCTTAAACATATATTAACATCCAATAAATTATGACTATTATGACTATTTATAATTTGTATCCGAAAATGGTTAGATGTCAAATTAGTTCTTAAACATATATTAACATCCAATAAATTATGACTTTTATGACTATTTATAAATTAACATGTGAATTTTTTTATTTAAAAACTTCATTAACGGATAAATAACTTGCAAAAATTAAAATGTTGAAATTGAGAGAAATATAAACAACAATAACAAGTTCACCCATTTTCAACTACATGTCCGAGTCTGCTTCCAAATGAAAAACTGCTCTATTATTGATACAATGGCACCTTCAACTCAATGTTATGAAATGACCTTTTGATCTACTGCACAAACTCAAGTGTGACTGTAAAAATTGACTCCACCTTGTGACCAATGGCACATAAATACACCATAACAAAAGAAACTGCACGCTTTGGAAAAATGGTCGGGCGTTGATTTTGTATAGACCTGTGGTCTATCCGTTTGGGGTTAACCAAATATTCGAATCAGCAAATTAAACTCATTCCATGCTGTATCAAGAACCAAATGGTTAGCACAATGGTTATGTGGATAATAATAATATATGGGTGGAAGGTTATGCGGAGGTCGCGGGTTCAACACTGATCGACCCTCTCTTTTGGTGTATCGTTACAACAATCCACATTAAATACAATATATTTGGTTTCACATGTCAAGTCACATCATTGGTCGGTTGGTAAAGTTGTTAGTTGTTGGCGTATAAGTTGGAGGTTCAATTCCATTTGACCACCAAATTTGGAGTTCTAAATCTTTTTAGTCTAATTGAGGGTGCCACATGGTGCAATATGAATGAGTCATGTGTCACTTTCTGATTCGACCACCAAATTCGGAGTTCTAAATCTTTTTAATCTAATTGAGGGTGTCACATGGCGCACTATGAATGAGTCATGTGTCACTTTTTGATTGGACCACCAACACTTCAACACACAGTCACCTTGTCACGTAGCTGCATGGCTACCCGCCACGTCAACACACAATCAGTTCCATGTTAGGTTGTCGTACCACTGCATGTTTTGCCATGTCATCCTGTCGTATTTCCACGTCATATGTCTGTACAGTCCACGTCAACATCTGTACATTGCATGTGTCATTCGTACAGTGCCATGTGTCATCCTTCAAGTGATGCCACGTGGCATCTATCTTTTTCCATTTTTTTTTGCTTTGCCAAAACTTCAGAAGACCATATATTTCTCATACGACGTCTATTTGAGCCTGTTCAAGTTGCATTGGAAATATTTCGTCGAGTTCTATATAATGGAGTCATTTTCATCAACATTTGAGATCGTCAATTTTTTAGCATTCTTATATCCACTTGGATCATTCCTTCCCACTGGAAGCTTTTTGGACCACCAAAAGTCCAGATTACTCAACAAAGAAGTGAGGATAAATCTCTCTCACTTTCTCGATATATATCGATCTTGGTTTTCTTGGATGTACCCCTTTAATACCAACTCAAAGATACTCCACATCACCCTGTCATGAATTCCTGATTCATTTGTCAAGGATGACATCTTCTTGCAGCTCATCGAAATACTCAAAAGAAAAAACATCAATTGTCAGAACATGAACACCTTTGTCTTTATCCATAATAATAGGAGGCTCATAAAGTTTCAAATTCTCAACATTCACCACTGAATGAAATTGCATATAAGATGACAAATCTAAACGAAAAAACATCAGTACCAATCTTATCCAAAATCTCAAATGGACCATACCTTATTGGTTTGAGATTTTTACCTTCGCCCTTCATTCTGTATTTGTTGATATGTAACCACACTTGATCACCAACTTGGAACTAATGATCAACCCGATGCTTGTCATGTCTTGCCTTGTACTTGCCTTGGTTCTTCTCTTAGCTTTGTCAACATCATATAGTCGATCCACTTTACTTGTTTCCTCTAAAGAAAAATCCATAGGTTATTTAGGAAAGTATCCCAAACATATTTCAAAAGGAGATCTCTGAGTAGAAGAATGCATGGCGTGATTATAAGAATGTTGTACATAGTGTAACTATTCATCCCAAAACTTAAGATGTTTATTGCAGTATCCTCAAAGAAAATGTACTACTGTCATGTTCACCACCTATGTCTGTCCATCTATTTGCAGATGAAAAACAATGTTCTTTTTTAACTTAATGTCCATCAACTTCCACAAACTATAACAAAACTTCCCCAAGAACCAAGAGTCTTGATCATATACAATAGATGTAGACATCCCAAAATGAACTCAAACGTTATTAAAGAACAATGGTGTTGTTTGTTCAGCCGTGAATTGCTTCTTACAAGGAATTAAAACACACATCTTAGTGAACCTATCCACCACGACATACAAGTAATCACGACATGTTATGGACATCGACAAAAGCACCACAATATCGATGGACACAATTTCCCATGGTTGAGAAGGTATTGGAAGTGGTGTATAACACCCCAACTTTGTGTTGCTAGGCTTACTTGTGGCACACAAAACACAAACTTTTACATACTTGGAAACCATTTCATTCATTCGAGGCCAATAACAATATCTTTGCAACTATAATGTTGTCTTTCCTACCCCGAAGTGACCAGAAATGAGAGATGTATGGGCTTCCCTGATTACATTTTCTCTTTCATCCCTGGGTATACAAATATTTCCAAGATGATACAATAAATTATCATGCACATAATAATCCAATTGTTCATTTCAATTTCCATGAGTTAGAGATCGTTGCATCAAGACTTCTCACATGGCATATCCACTTGCATCGGTTTGTATTTCAAATGATTATTGTAGATCCGACAAAGCCAAAACTGGTACAATACTTATTTTATGTTTCAATGTCTCGAAGGATTTTTGTTGCTTTCCTCTCCATTGAAAAACTTGTTCCACACTTATTAATGCATGCAAAGGAGCTGCTATGACAGAGAAATTAGTAATAAATTTCCTTCAGTACTATACTTCCCCTAAGAATCTCTTGACTTCTATGGCAGTGTTTGGCTTGGGAAAATTCATGATGATTTCCACCTTAGAGGGATCTATCTTCAACTAACCATTCCTTACAATATAACTCAAGTACACTAGAGAGGTTTTTTCAAGTTCACATTTAGACATATTTACATACAACTTCTCCCTTTTCAAAAGTTCAAATACTTTCCCAACATTAGTGACATGATCTTCCCATGTTCGACTAAAAACCAAAATATAATTTAAGTAGACATTGATAAAATAATCTATAAAAATGCATGTATACATCGTTCATTACCCTCATAAATGTCGCAGGTGCATTGCATAAACCAAATGGCATAACCAAACATTCAAACAATCCCTGTTTTTTCTTGAAAGTAGTTTTCCACACATTACTTTCTGCAATTCTAATTTGATGGTAACCACTTCTCAAATCTAACTTAGTGAAATAGAAAAAAAATTCAACTGATCCAATAAATAATCAATTCTAGGAAGATGATATCAGTTATTTACCATGATCTTGTTCAGTGCCCGAAAGTCAATACACATCCTCCGTGTATCATATTTTTTTGTAACCAACACAATAGGAGATCCATGCATAGAGGAACTTGGTCTTATGATTCCCTTATCGAGAAACTACTGAACTTATTTATTTATCTAAGCACTCTCTATCATTGATGATCTACACATACTAATATTATGAAGAGGAACATCCTGTTGCAAACAAATTTCATGTTCAACCCCCTCTTAGGAGGAAACCCTATAGGTTCCTAAAATAGTTCATCATAGTTAGAAACAATCTTTATCAATTCCTTCTTATGAATTGGATCACAACCTAAAAAAACATCTGATACATCTTTCTCTTTTAGCTTCACCATCATGAGAACAAAATATTTACTAGCATATACAAGTCTCTTCATTTGTCATGTGCTCACTAACGAAACATTAGTTTTAATATGGTGAGATCTAACAATATATTCAATATCATCTTTGAAAAAGTGATACGTGTTCTCTTCTTGATAGAATATGGCTTTCCTATCATATTAGTATGGACCACCCAAGACAATACAACAAATCTCAAGTGGAACTACATCCAATTCAACCTCAAAATGAACTTGGAAGTAATTGCAAATTTCATTTTACACTGTTTAGTTACTTGCAACTTAGCATCCTCACACACCCAACCTAATGGATATGGTTTCACATGAGGTGTAGTATTTAAACCCAACTTCTTAACAATTGCTTCATATATTAAATTAACTTGAGATCCAATGTCAAACCGATCCGAAAAGATCTTTTAATAACTGTGGTTGAATTTTTAATTGCATGTGTTAATTAACCATTTATGAAGATGAACCAAAGAGGATGAATTTAATGAAGAAACATAGCATCCATAAAACAATATACAGATCTGAACTAAATCAATAAGAACAACAAACCATAACAAGAGAAGTGATAATGGAGTTTAGCACAAAATTGCCTACGTCTCCGGCCCTTTGTCTTAGTGGGGGAGGCTTCTTTATTAATTCTTCAATGCTTGCAAAGTACATCAAAAGTACATCAAATGGACTCCATTCTAATCTCCCTGTGTTTTGCTTGACCTCAGAAATCCAATGCAATTGACAACACTGAAAAAGGCTAAGTATAGCCTCCAAAGTTCTGCTCCTCAACAAATCCCCTGCATAAAAATAGCTTTGGCTTTGCTTCGCTTCAGCATAACTATGCTCTGGCTATCCTCCATGGCCTCAAACAGTCCTGGTTTATATAGATTTGAAGTTGGTTATCCTTCCCCAACTTCCTCCAAAAATCTGGGCTCAAAAAGAGTCCAATATCCCCCAAAATGACCAAAATCTTCAATAACAGGCATAAATCAATTAAAAAAATCTATATTGTATAGTTAAAAACCCACTTTATGCAATAATAAAGGGCCTAGCCACCTAAATTGGTGAGCGCCCCCTATTAATGGTGTTATGCATCTTAATTTGGCCAAGTGCTAGCCCCAAGATCGTGCTAGCTCCTTGATTTATGGGCATATGGTGCAATGCAAAGGGACCACGCCACCCAAAATCGCATAGCACACTGTTATAGCCTCCTTTTTATAAGGTAAAGATTGTTGGAAACCCACGCCTGGGTGGTTAAAGGTCATGCGCTCGCACCCTGTTGAAATGGTGGTCATATGGATAATCAAACCACGGACTGGGGCATAGCCCCAACCCCCTCCACGCTAAACCTTAATACATACTTACATTTTTTATATAATATATAATGCTTGTTTAAACAAGCTCTGTGTGTGGTGCGTTGGTTTAGAGCTCTTCTCAAAACTTTGGCTTGGTCCTTGGTCGTGGGTTCAAAACCCATGGACCCCAAACACATTTTTAAAACTTGCCACACGATTTATGATTGGGTGCCATGTGGCTTCCCATGCCTTGGCCACGTGGCACCACCACATTTGACAATTCACATGCCACGTGTTGGTACTGTATTGGTCCAAGTCTGCAACATCTGCCCAGTCACAGGTCATTACTTGTCATCACCTACCTCTACAATGTCAGCATCTTGAAATAGCTTTGGTGATGTCATGCTGACGTCATCATTGACTTTTTGCTAGTTGACCTTTGACTCTTTAGCTATTTGAGAATCTGATCAGAGTGTGATAAATCTCGCATACAGAACCCGTTTGAGAAAGTAAGTATATGGTCAGAATCAACGCGACGAGACGGTCACAATGGAATTGGTTTCGTCTGATTCCGAGAACTTTCATTTTTTAGCCTTTTTTAGCCCTATCAGTCTCTTGGATCCGATTCTGGATCACACCTTCCCACTAAAGGACCTTTTTGTCCCCAAAAGGTTACAAAAATGGACTTTGACTGATTACATACTCATAACGAGAAAACAAAACACGATGTTGTACAAAAATGATGTTATAATAGGTCATCATTTCAACATGTGTGATTACATTAATGGAAGAAAAATACAATGAAGTTGTGACATCCACTTATGGAAGAACCAAGTGGCTGGCTTATTTTCTTCACGAAGTTCCTCTTTCTTCACTGGTAATATTTACTCCTTCGCAAGTACATGGGAAACCCTTTTGTCCTTCCTCGGACGAAGCTCCGGATAAAGCTTCCAACAACTAGCATTTTGATGTCCACCCTTGTTGCAAAATGTGTAATGAGTTTTTGGCATCCAAAACTATTTACCCTTATCTTTCTTCTATTATGGAGTTGATCCTTTACGTCGTGTTTCCTTCTTGGTCGACATAGGTTTCCTGTACAAAGTTTGTCTCTTCCAACACTTGGAAACACAATGCTTGGGTGAATGACAATAAGTAGATGGATAAAGATTCCACAAGTTTCGGATTACTTGATTATGCTTATTATAATAAAAAGGAGAATTGGTAAAAACATGACCATTATACCTTCCATGTTGATCTTCACTTTGCTTTGGATATGACTTGCATTCACTACCACAATCCTAAAGTGATGTGACATTACCTTTTGTGAAGTGTTCCTACAATGTCTTAAACTGGCCATTTGAAGCATTACTTGCTTCCGAAGTTTTGGAACCAATCTTGGAGGACTCTCCAAGCTCCACTTCGCCATATCTCAATCCTAAGTATCGAGGCCTTTCTAGAACCTGAATGGGATTAACAATTCCTTGAACTTTACATCCAAGGCCCTTCCCTTCTTCATAACCCATCTTGGTTACCAATTTCAAACCTACACCTTTTGTATGTTTTTTGAATGCACCAAAACCAACTTGATGAGAAGAAGGATAATTTGATGAATAACCTTCACTGCATACCTCAGATATGTTTTCTGAAATAGATGTAGAAGGCACTTCCTTCAATCCTTCTTTTCCTTTGTTGTTCTTTGAATCTTTCACTTGAACCGAACTCTTTCGTTCCAAGTAGTCTTCATACAACACCTTCACCATCTCGGCCATGGAAAACACCAAATTTCTGAACTCCTTATTTTGAGAAAGTCCTCCTATAGATGCCATTTTCTCCCTTGAGATGAGCTCTTCCCTGGCTAACATACAAAACTCAAATTCCAAATGTCATACCACTTGATCCGAAAAGATCTTTTAATGATTGTGCTTGAGTTTTTAATTGCATGTGTTAATTAACCATTTATGAAGTTGAACCAAAGAGGATGAATTTAATGAAGAAACATAGCAGCCATACAAATATATACAGATCTGAACTGAAGTAATAAGAACAACAAACCATAACAAGAGAAGTGATAATGGAGTTCGACACAAAATTGCCTACGTCTTCGGGCCTTTGTCTCAGTGGGGGAGGCTTGTTTATTAATTATTCAATGATTGAAAAGTACATCAAATGGAATCCATTTTGATCTTGTTGTGTTATGCTCGACCTCATAAATCCAATGCAACTGTCAGAGTATAGCTTCCAAAAATGGCCTCCAAAGTTCTGCTCCTCAACAGATCCCCTGCATTAAAAATGGCTTTGGCTTTGCTTTGCTTCAGCATAACTATGCTCTGAATTTCCTCCATGGCCTCAAATAAGCCTGGTTAATATATATCTGAAGTTGGTTATCCTTCCCCAACTTCCTCCCAAAATCTGGGCTAAAAAAGAGTCCAATCTCCCCCAAAATGGCCAAAAACTTCAATAACAGGCATAAATCAATTTAAAAAATCCATATTGTATAGTTAAAAACCCACTTTCTACAATAATAAAGGGCTTATCCCCCTACACTAGTGTGCACCCCCTATTAATGGTCATATGCATCTTAATTTGGCCAAGTGCTAAGCACTGGCCCCAAGATCGCACTAGCTCCTTGATTTATGGGCATATGGTGCAATGCAAAGGGACCGTGCCCCCCAAACTCGCATAGCACATGGTTATAGCCCCCTTTTTATAAGGTAAATACTGTTGGAAATCCGTGCCTGGGTGGTTAAGGGTCATGCGCCTGTGCCCTGCTAAAATGGTGGTCGTATGGATAATCAAACCACGGGTTGGGGCTTAGCCCCAGCCCCAGCCCCCTCCGAGCCAAACCTTAATACATACTTACACTTTTTATATAATATATAATGTTTGTTTAAACAAGCTCTATGTGTGGCACGTTGGTTTAGACCTCTTCTCAAAACTTTGGTTTGGTCCTTGGTCGCGGGTTCAAAACCCATGGACCCCAAACACAATTTTAAAACTTGCCACACGATTTATGACTGGGTGTCACGTGGCTGCCCATGCCTGGGCCATGTGGCACCACCACATTTGACAATTCACATGCCACATGTAGGTACTGTATTGGTCCAAGTCTGTAACATCTGCCCAGTCACAGGTCACAACTTGTCATCACCTGCCTCTGCCACGTCAGCATTGACTTTTTGCCAGTTGACCTTTGACTTTTTAGCTGTTTGAGAATCTGATCAGAGTGCGATAAATATTGCATACGGAACCCGTTTGAGAAAGTAAGTATATGGCTAGAATCAACGTGACGAGTCGATCACAATGGAATTTCTTTCGTTTGATTCCGAGAACTTTCATTTTTGAGCCTTTTTTAGCCCTATCAAACTCGTGGATCTGATTCTGGATCAGAAACAAAGTGTCTATATTTGTATGCTTCTATATAACCCTTATATAAACAATCTCACCTCTTTTCTTTTGATTAAGAACACTTTCCAATATAAAAGATTGAACTGAAGAACTAGAACTAGAAGTAGATATACCTTTGCTTCCCATTGTTATGATTTTAGTTTCATCCCCTGAATCTGATCCCAGATCTTGTTGAGTTGTTGTAGCATTATTTGTTTTCTCCTTGTGTTTGAATTTATTTGGCAACATCTTTGGACGCATCTTCCAACACTTTGCCTCATGTCCTTTCTTCTTGCAGTGAGAACATATAGGATTCTCCTCAAATTTCTTCATTGTAGCTGACTTCTTACTCTTCCATTTTCCCTTCGACTGCTTCTTGAATTTATATGGCTTCTTATCCTCAAACACATGCTTTCCCTTACTATATTCAATATGAGTATCTTGTATTGTCACTTCATCGATATATGTAGGATTAAACATTAATATTGTATGTCGAAGATATGAATTCATACCACGAATATATTTTAGAAGAGTTTCACGAGTATATAATCGAATTCCTAAAGACAATGATTTCTTCTTAAATTCCTATGTATATACTTGAATTTTTTTTCCTTTTCCTTGTCTTAGATGTTTTCAATCAATTAGCTTTGTTTGCATATAAGCTAATGGATAAAATTGTTTTTTTAATGAAATAGTAAATTCATCCCAAGAAGAAATTGTTTTACCCTATTCAACCCCCAAGGACCCCTGCTTTTGGTGTATCGTTACAACAATCCACATTAAATACAATATATTTGGTTCAACATATCAATTCACATCATCGGTTGGTTGGTAAAGTTGTTGGTTGTTGGTGTATAGGTTGCATGGGGGATTCACCTTGTTGACCAATATCTTATCGCGTTCATTCATAAAGAAGGTTTTTAAATTGTGAAAAATGAATTCAATATATTGTAGGTAGTGGGGGAAGGGATGTGAGGTCTCAAGGGGCTTATAGGTATTGGGGGGTATAAAACTGGGTATTTATTAAAAATAGGGGTTTCTTTTATTGGAAATATGTATTTGGAAGGGGGTTCAACAAATGGATATTGAAATATATTTATCAATATCTATTGAAATTAGGGGTATTCTTTAATATCTCATGAACGAAGGGGCTATGTCACAAGTTCACTGAGTGAACACCCCATGATAGGTCAGAGGTTAGATTCCCTTCAACCACTGAATTCAAGGTTCTAGATCCTTTTATCCTAATTGATGGTGCCAAATGGCATACTCTGATTGATCCATGTGTCACCTTCTGATTGGGCCACCAAAATCTAAACACATAGTCACCTTGCCACATAGTTGTACAGTCACCTTCCACGTCAACACACAGTCAATGCCACGTCAATATGTCGTACTGCCAAGTCATCCTACAATACTACCACATCATATGTCCATACATTCCACGTAATCATCCATAGTGTACATGTGTCATCCGTGCAATGCCACGTGTCATCCTTCTAGTGATGCCACGTGCCACCTACCTTTTGTCATTTTTATCTATTTTTCCAAAACTTCATAAGACCATATCTTTCTCATACAATGTCCATTTGAGCCTGTTGAAGTTGCATTGGAAAGATCTCGTTGAGCTCTACGCAGTGGAGTCATTTTCATCAGCATTTGATACTATCAATTTTTTAGAATTATTAGATCCATCGGGATCTGTGTTCAACCTGCTATTGAAAATATATATTTAATGTTTGAATTTCTTTTTAATCGGTAATTTTTTTTTAAAATACCATTTTATTACTCTTATTAATAAAAATATGTTTTACATAATACTTTACTATGTACAAATATTATATTATTAAATAACGACATCCTATAGTATATGGGTGATTTTAATTTCCATATTATATTATGTATTTGTTAGCATTGTTAGGTTAAAGAAAGAGACAAATATTTTAGATTTTAATTATTTTTATATTTTTGGAACACTATGAGTAGATGATTTTGTATTTATCCGACATCCTATTCAATACATACACCCTGCACCCTGTGAAGCAGTTCAGAATGGGAAAATAAACATCTTTCACTTTATTTATTACGTTGATAGGCTTACACCTATTCGAATGTTCAACATCACAACTATTCCAACAGAGGAAGAACACCTTCAATAACCACTCACAAAACCAGATCAAGGATAAAGACATCGATATTTTGATGTGGTAAAAAACCTACAGGGAAACATCCACGGCCCCAACCAACACAACCACTTGGAACAATTTATTAATGCAAAAGAAAAAGACTACAAAGAGATTTTACAAGAGAGTTTCTCACAATCGATCATCAAAAAATGACCCTCCATGCTCTTTAAATAGATTTCATGGACCAATTCGGTGTTAAGCCACAGATTAATGTAGTTGTTAATATCGAGGAGAATATGAACCGTCGGATCACTCTATGTCAGGAGCATATCATGACCGTCGAATTTCCCAACTACAAATGCATACTAAAGAAACACACTAAGAAACACACTTTTGTGTAACAACACATTAGACCAAGTAGATCTTAACTAACTCCTAAGTGTCTAAATATCCTAACATCCCCCCTTAAGAACAACTTGGGATAGGATTGAAGGATTTACAATAGTGACATAATAGGAGAAGGAAGGAGGCATTAGAGCCTATCCCCCCTTAATGACAACTTCGTGAACTCCTAACATAGATCTAAGTTTGTAAAACTTCACTTCTATAAGAAACTTTGTGAAAATGTATACAACTTGATCTTATATAGGGAAAAATAGCACTTCAATAACTTGATCATGAATGAGCTTTCTGATGAAGTGCATGTGTAGCTTGATGTGTTTGTTCCACTTGAAATGGGTCTTTGGCAAGCTTGATGGAACTCTGATTGTCACACCAAAGGTTGGTTGGATGCTACTGCTAGAATCCAAACTCTAAAAGGATCTTTCAAAGCCACAAGGATTTTTGACTTGCATTACCATTGCTCAGTTTTCTGCTTCTGCTGAAGATAGTGAAATAGCATGTTGTTAATTAGAGGCTCAAGTGACAGGTCCTGAACCAAGGATGAAAACATAGCCTGTAGTATACTTTCGATCATCAGGGTCAGTGACCCAATTTGAATCAGTGAAACCAACTAATAAACGAGTCCCCCATGAACTGTAGTGTATCCTGAATTGAATTGTATTCGAGACATACTAAAGTATCCTTTTAGCTGCTTTCCAATGGATTTCATAGGGTGTTTTCATATACCGGGAAACAATACCAACAACAAAGGAAATATTAGGATGGGTATGAGTCAAGTATAAGAGGCTACCAAATAATTGACGGTACGAAGTAGCATCAACTTCGGGAGAAGTATACGTGGCAACAATCTTGACTCCAAACTAGAAGGGAGAAGGGGCTAGTTTAAAATCTTCCATGTGAAAGCGATGAAGAAGGTCAAAAGAATACTTAGACTAGGAAATAAAAAATCCTTCATTGGTTTTCAAAAATTAGAAACCAAGGAAATAGTGAAAAATGCCTAAGTCTATCATTTCAAATTTCTTCTTAAGGTTGGTTTTCAAATGGTTTAAAAGTTTTGAGTCACTACCAGTAAGGATAAGGTCATCAACATAAAGGACAAATATTATGAGATGGATTCCTACTTTCTTGGTATAGACATTAAGATCATAATGGCATCTAGAAAATCCAGTGTCAATAAGAAAGTTGTCCATTTTGGAATACCAAGCTCGAGGAGCTTGATTAAGACCACAAAGAGATTTCTTAAGGCGATAAACAAGGCTAGATTCATTCTGGACATAGCCAGGAGGTTTTTCCATGTAGATTTCTTCTTACAAGTCCCCATGAAAGAAGGAAGGTTTAACATCCATTTGATGGACCTCCCATTTATGTGAGGCAGCAAGGGAAAGAACAAGGTGGATGTAATTCATTTTGGCTACTAGGGAAAAGGTTTCATTATAGTTAATTCCTTCAACTTGGGAAAATCCTTTGGCAACTAACCGAACCTTGTGCCTTTCAACACTTCCATATGATGCATACTTAATTCTGTAGACCCATTAACATCTGACAAGTTTTCTTCCTTATGGAAGAGGTGAAAGATCCCAAGTATTGTTTTCCATTAAAGAACGATACTCTTCATTCATTGTTGTATCCCAATTTCGATGACCTGAAGCTTATGCAAATGCAACTAGATCATGAGTCTCTGAAACTTGAGCCAAAATAAAAGAGGGTCATTGGAACTATGAATTTGTCTGAAGATGATATGAAGGATCACCAACAAGATCACCAACTGCTTGTCATGTTGAACAAACCCATCTAGGAAGCGATGGTGTTGGTGTTGGTTCAGGTTCAATGGAATCATCTGGAGGAAGGTGAGTAGGAGGAGGTGGATTTTCATCCTCACTGTCATCATCTAAAGAAGAAACCAAAATAAGAAAAAAAGAAGGCACAAATGCCGAAGATGGTTCGCATGTCTAAGAAGTAACAATCATTGAATTAGGATCTCAAGAAAAGAGATTTTCATCAAATTTAACATCTCTTTTAATAATAATTTCATTACAATATGGTTGAAGAAGTATGTAACCTATGACATCTTCTGAATAACCAACAAATCTACACTTCTCACTTTTAGGCTGTAAATCTTTCTTTTCTCATCAAGAATGTGAGCCCATGCTATAACGCTAAATACACATAAGTTACTTACATCTAGTGTTTACATATAGTTTAATTTTAGTCCAAGCTTCTTCCAGTGTTACATTTTTAGGAGACTTTGTAGGAGTGCGATTTACTATGTAATTTGCATAGTTGATGGCTTCCGCCCGATACTTTAGACTTAATCCCTTAGATTGGATCATACAATTATCCATTTCTTTTAATGTGTGGTTATTTCTCTCAACAACACCATTTTGTTGTGGTGTATATGGAACAATGTGTTGTAATTGGATGCCTTATGTAGTGTATTAACTTTTAAAATTATTGTTCACATATTCACCTCCATTATATGTTATTAACCTTTGAATTTGATGTCCATATTTCTTTTCTACAAGGGCCTTGTAGGTTAGAAACTTGTCAAAAAAATTCTCTTAAGTTTTAATAAGTAAACCCAGGTACGTTTGGAAAAGTCATCAATGAAAGTTAAGAAATACTTGCACCCATAAAAACAAGGAGAATAAAGTAGACCACACAAGTCATTGTGAACAAGATGCAAAGGGACTGAGGCGTGCCAAGAGACATGTTTGTCAAAAATGTCTCGATGATGTTTTTCGAGAACACAACCGACACAAACACCATCTCTACATGAAACAAGAGGAAGACCAGTCACCATCTATTGATTACATAGTTGTTGCAATGAGTGATAGTTTAGATGACCAAACTGCTCATGCCAAAGTTTGCTCAAGTCATCACTATGAGCAAAAAAACCTGATGGAAAAGATGATGACCCAAAATTGTCAAACTTGTACAACCTGGTAATATCATCAACAATTCCAGTCGCAAGAACATGTTGAGCATCATTTAGATCCTTGATTACAACTTGGTGAGGTAAAAACTCTACGGTTTTACCTTCACCTGAATGAGTGATTTGATATACTGATAGAAGGTTGCATGAAATACTTGGAACACATAATACATCATTGAAATGACCATTATCTACCTAAATTGTTCCATATCCTACAACACTAAGAGATCTATCATCAAAAACAAATTTTTTTTTGGTGTTACATTCATTTAGAGTAGAAAATATGGCTTTCTCCTTAGCCATATGATAAGATTCTCCAGATTCAATAAGCCACTCATCATAAGAAGTAGAAGTTGCATTGAAGGAGAAACCAATAAATATGGTCAGAACTGCTTAGCGAGTACGATTTTGAGAATTCCACTTGTACCACTACCTATATTGTTGTTAGTAATTCCACTTGTATTGTCACTTCTATTCTAATCTCCTAGATTCCTCTGACCACCAGTCCCTGGTTCTCTAAACAACTCTTTCTTTGATGATGCCTTAACCGTACATGGGGCTATATGTTCTACATTGATTCATATCTGGATAAGGGTACTTTCTTCCTCATTAGATTTCGCTCCTCTAGTCTTTCTTTCATATGTGGCACGCAATATTTCTTCAATGTGCTCCACAACATGAAGATCCTCTACCTCTTCCTCATCACTCTTCAAGCCTTCCCTCTCGACTACTGCTCTTTTCTTCCTATTGATCTTATACAGGTAGGGTCTTCCACTACGCGTCGTCCCTGTCTTTTGCATAATTTCCTGAATCTCCTCTTGATCCATCATAATGGGATCTTTATCTTTACTGTGCTCTCCTCTATCCATTTCTCCCCCCATCTCAAACCTTCCTCAATGTTTCGCTTAACTCCCCCATGCACACAGGGTATTTTAGTTGTTTGATTCTATAGTTAATACCCTTTTATCATGCAATAATCTCTTGATTGAAGTGTACAACGAAATGATGTACCTTCCCCTTTAACCCTTAAGAAACTCATGTTCTTATACACTGTAAGACTTTGATGTATCTACTGCAAACTCAGTGATATACCCCACTACAATGTTGTCTAGCCAGAAATCTACTACATGCGTGAATTTGTTATTCACCCTCTTCAACCGTGCAATATTCTCTTTTGTCCACTCCATTGATCTAACTCTATCCATCGGATGGGTATCTTTCAACCATGTTATCCACTCCTGCAATAGTGTGGGAAAATCACTAAAGAAACTCTCATGTATTTTATTGAATACGTATCTCTCTAGGTATTGTCTTGTATTAAACCTAGCGATTATATTATCTTTATGGGAAAAATATAGTTCCTGAACTATCAACCATCTTTCAATCTCCTCTTTCGTGGGGTTCCAACCTAAAAACATCCCCTTTTTTAAACCCTGGCACTATACTGCGTGATGCATCCCTCATGATCTATTCTTTTGAGTTCCAACTGGAAACATAACCATTGTTGGCTTGCTTTGGGCTGACCCAGGTTCTAACTATAGGATTACCAGCTTCCCTTTTGTCATCAACCCTTTTGGATACTAGAAGGTAACACAATGCACAAAGCGCACTATGCAGTCTCACCCGAGATGTCTTCAATGGGTGGCCATAGGACTTAGATGTCTGCAACCATGGGATGGGATGTGTATCTCTCTCAGGAACATTAGATCTATTTATCGACAGACTCACGAAACCTCATTTACTCAGCTATCCCTAGCAGGACCTTAGCTCGGACCGGTGACTTAACTATTCCAACAGACTTCATTGACCATTATAACAGCATGTACCAAATGAAAAATACTCATCTACTGCAACATAAGATTCAGATCTAAATACTAACAATGAAATTCATCCATTCAATTTTGTTCTACAAAATTCATCAGTTCATCCTTAGTGCGCAATATTATTTCCTTTACTATTCTAACAGGCTCATCATAAAACTTATTAATCAAGTATAATCAGAGAGACTGCACACATACACACATAACACATATATATAGTGGTTCACCCCCTCGTGGGCTACATCCACAAAGATTTGTCTCTTTGGCTCTTTATTTATGTTCATGCAAAATCTAGTGCTACGCACTATACAATTCTCCCTCCATTACATTCGATCTCCATAGATCGTGACAGTCCTCACAGAACTGAGAACATCTAACCAAACTATAAAAAAAAACTCCTAACCAACTAAGGGACATCTGAACTAACTCAACAACACCAACACCACTTTCATAGTCCTAATACATTCTACTTATACCAAAACTAGGACAAAGCCCTTACAAAAACCCTAACCTTACGTGGGTTAGGTTTGTCCACTTCCCCCTTGAATTAATCTCGGCTATTTCTCGATCCAACTGTTCTCCAATTCGGCGCTTGTCCACTTTCCAACTGCTCCACAACAATTTTTCCACTTTGTAACTGCTTTTCTCGGCACTGCTTTTCCTCTTTTTTCCAGCGTGCTCCCTATTCTCCTCTGTTTTTTGCGCTTTCCTTATTTTTCGGTGTTGCTTTGATTCTTTCCAAAAAAAATCTTGTGCCAACACTATGGTATCATTTTTCTTAAGACCCATTAACTAACCATCAATAGTGAATCACTATTACAATACACTACCATGGCATCACCTCTAGTGTTTCCGTATAGTGTATATTTTTAAAATGAATAAAAGTACTCATGATGTGCCACATGACTTTCTTGGGGTGTTGTACTTAGTATTGAACCATGCATATGTTGCATCAATAATTTTGATGAGTGTTCATTTTGGTGTTCTCTTAGTGCGAGAATGTACATCATCACATTCAAAGTTGAATCATACTA
This sequence comes from Picea sitchensis, assembly GCA_010110895.2. Lineage (NCBI taxonomy): Eukaryota > Viridiplantae > Streptophyta > Pinopsida > Pinales > Pinaceae > Picea > Picea sitchensis. Next base: position 149,632 of record SNQJ01S0002624.1, read on the forward strand.
GCTTTGTTTTTGTTGCAATACAATGCTTGTAGTCTTTTAATTATGTCAGGTGTGCATTTTTTTCATTGACGTTGTATTGGCTTTGTATAGGTGACGTGTAAATTATCATAGATATTCCATTGGAATAGTTCATCACAACAAATCTTACAATATTATGAAATCATTTATTATGTAGTTTATTACATTAGATCTCAAATTTATTATTATTATCTTAATATTCAAATTTATGAAAATATTGAAACTTAAATGAAAGAATTGGAAAATGAACACACCATCCACATAAATGGATAGAAGATGTGATGTGGGAAACCTAATATGGGATAAACCCAGTTAGAAGGTGAGGCATGGGTTTTTCTCTCTTTTTATTAGTTATGAAATGCAAGTACAAAGAAAGGGGGCTCTCATGATGGAGTTTCCACAGACACTGTGGCGTAAGTGGATGCTACAAAATATTCTATCACCTCTATTCTTCTTCAATATCTCACACTTATATGATCTACTCAACTATGGAACAATAACAATAATAAAAGAATGGAACCACTTCTCTTTCTAGTTGCCCAATATTTTAGTGTACCCTGATAGGTATCTAGGGTTAGGGTTAGATTTTGTGCATGCATCAACCCTCAATAAGTGTTATATTTTTGGACCCTCTATAATAATCTTGAAAATCCACATGTGACTAATCTCATATGTGTGAGTAATGGGGGTTGACATGGAATCCACTCGATACTATGGTGGTCAACAACATAGGTCAACTTGTGGGAGGCCTAACTTCTACATACAAACTATGATTGAGGTGATTTCCACACCGTTGGAAATATTTTGATGTGTATAACATCCTTGAGGTACTGCAAGCTATGCCCATAAAATTTTGACCCCAAAATTTTTCATTTGATGCCTCAAAATTGCTCTAGAAGGTTCCAAACCTCAAATCATCAAACTAGGACTTGCCCTAAAATGAAGCCCTGCAAGACAATCCTCCAATTTTTCTACCCAAAATATACCAAGATAGATGACAAATTATATAATAATCCATTTAAAATCAATATGCATTATTCTTACGTCATTTTTGTTTTTTGTTATGTCTCTTAATTGTTGTACTAGTGTCGATATGTGAATGCTTTGTTATAATTTGTATGGAGGTTGCATCTTGTTGTAATCATTAATAAAGTCAAATACATACATTAAGTCTCAATTTCACAATATGTGTAACATTATTTATCTTGATAACTTATTAATCATGAAAACCAAAAATACCTAAAATAATTTATTTCAAAATTTTTCAATCATATAAATAAAATTATAAAGAAAATCAATTAATTTATTATCAATTTTCTTAAGCTAGTAATAAATTAAAGTGTACTTCCAAAATCAAATTTTAAGCAAATTGAGATAATTTACATTAGTATTTTATTATGTTAAACCCTTACATACTTCCGCTAGATGAAAAATAAGTAGGAGCAATTCCTAACCATGGAATGAATAATGACGAGGGGAAATGACAAAATGACGAGAGTGATAGGCGATATTTAAGTGAGAATAATGCATTGTAATGGCCTAAGGAAAGCCTAGTATTTAGGGATAGGTATCTTCTATGATTACGTCATTAATTCAATCCACATAAATTATGTAGAGATGTGGTACATGAACTAAGTTGTGGTCATCATTAACTACTACCTACAAAACTACAATTCGTAAACATTCTTAAAGATGTTTGATAATTAAATACAAGATGAGCTGCAGAGAAGCAAGTCCCTGCCTTGAGGGAAGGGGTGTTAGGGGAGCCACTACTAGAAGCTTGGATGAGATTGTTAAAGATTTAGCTTGAAATGTGGCCTCTCAGCTTCAACTTCTTTTTTGGGCTTGGACAAGCAGGACGTTCTAACTCCCAAACCTGTATAGGCAAGGGTGCCATTGCTTGATGCTTGGACGAAATTATTAAAACTTTAGCTTGAAAGATCAGACTTGATGTGGCCTCTCAATTTATTTTTTAATCTTGGGCAAGCATAGCATTCTTACTCTTGAACGTGTACAATGTCTTTGTCGAGGACGATGGTAGTTTAGAATGTGGGGTTTCTACTGCGCATAACTCCTTTTACGAGAAGGAAAATTCATATGTACTTATAACTCTCTAATTCAATCACTCTTTTTTTATTAGAATAATCATTGCTCGTTTGGATTGAGGATTAAGCCATGCCTTTCTTTTTAAATTAATCATTGCTCGTTTGGATTGAGGATTAAGCCATGCCTTTCTTTTTAAATTAATCATTGGTCGTTTGGATAGAGGATTAATATATTATATGTGTTGGATAGAGGATTGAATATATTATATGTGTTGAATATATGATGAAAAGTCGATCTGGTTTATGAATTGATATGACTACAACATAACATCATATATAATGAATTAATGCATGAGAAATCAAGTTAATGAGAAGGTTATTGTTGTTATAGATTTCCATTGTTCTTATAATTGTTTGGTTGCGGTGGGTCTTATGATGCTTTTTTGGATTATATCAACTAGAGGAACAACTAATGTTCCCAAATTAACAAGAACCAACTTGACTATTTTCAGACTCGGAGCCAAAAGTCAATGAAGCTCAAGAAATACACAGTTAGTTATCCTCAACCTTTCTGACTTCCCTAGCCTGCTTTTCTTTTCCATGGTTCTAAAATGAGTAGAAACGACTTCTTTTCCTGCATGTTGTTCATTAAATTTGCAAAAGACAAAAACAAGAAATGAATTGAATGATAGCGGAACTTGAGAAAACCTAAAATAAATAACATAATGAAGTAGATTCATCATACAATTGATTCTCTTCTCTGCAAGGCCTAGTCTCTTTTGGTGGTCACTGTTATTAATTATTTTATGTTTAGAAGTGTCAACAAGTACTTCTTAAATCCATCTCATTGCAACTGCAACAATGACATATTCAATAATTGTTCATCCAAAAGAAATGAAATAATCCTTCTCCTCCCAGCTCCACATTTCTGCGAGACCTCCTTATATATACAATTTTTTTTTTAAATATATCCCACATCATTATATTAAAAAAATATATATATTCTTATGTTCTCTATTGTTTAGAGATGAAATTCATAAATCTAATTGGATGTTCCACCATTCTTTCATCCTTTGTGGTTTCTTCATCCATCTAAGTTGAATGTGTGAATAACCAACTTCTCCGAACACATTCCCCCTCAATCTACCAGCATCTAATGGGGACATCCATGATAGATGGAAAGGATTAATTTATATATTTATTCAAGTTCTAAATAATGAGAATCTTTATGTGTGATGAAGTTAATGCAAATATCTTTTGATGTTCTCTTTATTTTTAATGTGCTTCACTGGTGGTGACGCAAATGTATTGTAATGCTTATAAAAAATATAATTAGTCTCATCCCAAGATGTCCTCGCTGATTTGCTTAAACATCAGTGTCTATCCGTGAATGGATCATGTTGCGTTCAAATACTTTTCCTAGTGTGATAAACTAAAAATCTGAGTAACTATGGTTATGGACTTTTTTTTTGTTCATTGAGAATGCACGTCAACGATATTAGTTAATAAGTAAGAGACCAAAAAACTAATTTTTAAAATTATTTTTCTATATTTCAAAATAATAATTAATTATTGATTTTAAAAGACTAGTCTTTTAGTAGATATTTTGCTCGTATCACTGTTTTCAATGTTCATCACCCATATCATTGTTTTCAATGTTCATTCGTACTTGCCAACTTCCATTACCACTTTTCCCTTCTGTCAGTAGCTTCAAGTCCACTAGTTTCTTTTTCTTCTACTTTTTTACCACTTCTTTCAAGTCATCACGATGAAAATTCGTTGTCATATCTAAACCAATCAATGAATATATCCCTGATTTCATGGTTCCTTAATTGTGTGAAGGAACTAAAACCAACTAAAGAAATCTATTATGAATTGCTTTAAGGCTTATGTAGATTGGTTGATGAACGCGTGGTGATAAGAATACATTTCAACCATGCCAACTTTGTTTTTACTATAGTTTGACATTATGCATGTTGTCCATCTGTTTGTTCGGGAGTTCATCCACTTTTTTAAATGCACATTGCATATGTCATTTGTCCATTAGCATAAACGAGGGTTTTCACGACCTCCTCAACCTGTCCAGCTTGGTGGTCCATCATTTTGAATATATGTGGTTTGGTCGCTAGGTTTTGGGCGTCAGGAGGCATGGGGTTACCAGCCTGGATAATTCCAACCACAAGGAAATGGTATTTATCAAGGGTCGAGTGCAGGGATTTCAATGACTAGTTTCCTTTGTTTATAAGGTGAGAATGGGTATGAATTCACTTGTTTTCATGTTAGTCTTGGTATTGTTGTATCTGTGACATTGAACCCAATTGTTTCAGATGAATAAAGTTTCTCGCAACCCATTTCTTATAAGGGGGTGCTTTCATGTGATTGTGGGTCTACTTCCATAGCTTGAATAGAAGAAACAACTAGCTCAACTAGTTTTGGTTACACGCTCTAGATTTGGATATACATACAACAGAAGAAACAATTAGATCAACGAGTTTTGGCTCTGCGCTCTAGCTTTGGATATACATACAATAAATAAAAAAGGTGATGGTTTTGGATCCACTCAATCAATAGGCTTTCTTCCAACAACGACTAGGTTGATTAAGCAATAGAAATTGCATATTGGTTAAATGGTTATGAAAAAAGAGAAAATACCTATGGTTAAATATCAACTGCTGCTAGGGTATCCATTTAGAACAATAGGCTCTGAATTGGGTGCTTCAACTGGTGAACTCTTACATGGGATTCAACTGCTAAATTTGTGGGTTCCTACAAATCTATTCATGAGAAATCGATTCAAGATCATTGTAAATGGTAAATACATTAATGT
>SNQJ01S0002624.1:162411-176068 GCA_010110895.2 Picea sitchensis
AGGATGTCATGTTCAAAAGCGACTCTTCCATAGAATACATGTTTAGATACATTTCTTTCCCAATTCCCCCCCACCATTTATGGCGAGTACCTCTTTATTTTTACACAAGATTGAGGAGGATAACATATGCTTGAAATGTAATCTCATCCTTCGGATGAGTCCTTCGGAGTATATTTAACAAACCGTAGGAAGGAGTGGTTTGGTCCCATATGGTCCTTTCAATGTTTGTTTAACGAGTCCAAAGAAAGAAAACTCATGGGTTTTTCATGTTTAGAGAGTCTGAAAAGCACTTAAAGAAAACTCCAAAAGTTCTTTTTTCGTAAGTTAGTCTGACGAGACCGAAAAACATATAACGTACCGCTCATCCAACGTTTTCTTCAAATACTTTTACGAGCGTGAAAAGAACAAGGTCGCTCGGAAATATTTCATGTTTAGAGAGTCTGAAAAGAGCTTAAAGGGAACTCCAGGGGGTTCTTTTTTTGTATAAACTTTACAAGTCCGAAAAAGTGATAAAAGTTTACTCAGTTATATTCTTATTGATATACAAGCATGAGAAAGAACAAAGACTAAGCTCGGTAACTTATTCTCATGTATTTACAAGCATGAGAAAGAACAAAGACTAAGCTCAGGATTGTTTTCATTTTTACGCAAGCTTTAAAACAAAACAAAACCATACTTGGGATAGATTTTATTTTTACACAAGCTTAAAAACTAAACAAAACTATGCTTGGACTTGGTTTCATTTTTACACAATCTTGAACTAGAGAAAAGTATGCTTGAGGTAGGTGGTTTCATTTTTACACAAGCTTGAACTATACAAAACTATGCTTGGACTTCCCAAACTTCCCAATGCATAACACAGGCATGGTTGGTACTTAGCCCCCAGCTTAAGAAACTAGCGGCTCAACTTCAGCATGAAGTCTAGAGGCTGGAAGAAAATGCCCCCTAAGCTTCATTTCATCCAACTATAAAGGAGAATGAAATGAAGCTTCAAATACTACGAAGGACTTGACTCAAACAAAGAAGGGGAACAATCTGTTTCATTTTTGAACGAGCTTGACACAGGAACAAGAACTATGCTCGAGAATCCAGGTTCAATCCCTAGACCTTTGTTTCATTGTTTAATGAGCTTGACACAGAGACAGGAACTATGCTTATAACATCTGTTTCATTTTTTAACGAGGTTTCCACAAAGATGCAAAACTATCCTCATAGATGGTTTCATTTTTTAACGAGCTTGAAAGCAGAAAACCATGCTCAAAGTTGGTTTCATTTTTTAATGAGCTTGAAATTAGGAAACCATGCTCATCTCTATTCTTGATCATAGCTTCCAAGAGGACAAATATCTGGAAGGACACCATGTCAAGGGACAAACCTCGGTCATGGCCTCCAAGAGATATTCACTTGACAGAAGAAACACACTCTGGAAGGAACACATGTCGAAGGCCACGATAGGGGTAAGGAGATCAGGCTCCAATAGCCCTACCGAAGAGATTACCATGTCAACTACCAGATCCAAGTCATGAGGGAGTGAGATTACAGTGAGAGACTTATCTACATCGACAACTGAAGGCATGGGAGACAACACCACATAATTGACCTGTGGCAGGGGTGATACTGTATGCATATATGAACCGTTTAGGGAGTTCGTTGAGTTGATGGTCAAGTTAGGGACAACAAATGAAAGTTGATCAATAGTCACCATTCTTCCATCGTGCGGGAAAGATATCACACGAAAAAAAGTGGACACAATATCTCTCATAGCATATCCATAATTTCGCCCAAGGAGTAAATCAAAATATAAGGGGTCTTGGACTACCATGACATCAATAAAGATATTTTTCCCTCCCAAAGTTACGGGAAACTAGGGAAGGATCCCTAAAGGGTGACTGGTTCTTCTGTTAAAAGTGAACAAAGTCTGGGTAACTGGCACAAGCTAAGGATAACCAGAAGCTTTCCAAGCAAGAGAGGACAAAATACTAACGGACGAACCTTCATCTATCAACGTCTGAGGAACATCCTGACCACAAACTTGTACTGTAATATTGAAAGGAATGTGAGAGGGAAGACGAGGTCCAATTAGCATACCCCAATTAAAAAGGATGGTCTCATTACTTGGAGGGGGTTCTACAGGAGAAGGAAGAAATCCCCCTAGCATGGTAGATTCTATATCAATGAGAAAAACGTGGGAAACATCAGGTTTACTCTCTAGCGGGAGAGTAAGATCGACCAATGATGAGATCATATCGACCACTTGGGTTTCATTCTCCAAGGGGAGAATGGGGTCGACAGGTGGAAAGGGATCGACCGATTGGGTCTCACTCTCTAACAGGAGAGTGGGATCGACCGAGGATGGGATCGGATCGACCACTTTGGTTTCACTCTCTAACGGGAGAGTGGGATCGACCTAGGATGGGATCAGATCGACCACTTTGTCAACTAGTTCAACTAAGGATGTGACCATATTGACTACATGATCAACCGTACTGACTGATGAAGGGATCGGATTGATCATTCCATCAACTATAGGTGGGTCGAGAGTAAGCTTGCGATAAGCAGCTGTAAGTTGAGGTTGTGAAACACTCATGTCTTCCAATAATTTCAAGGCTTCTTCCATACGATGGAAAAGGTGAGTTAGATGACTCCCTTTGCATATCATGCACAGGAACTTGACTCTACTTTTCTTTTTTGCAACTGTATCATGACTAGTTGGCGGGAGGTCACCAACATGTTGTTCATAGGTTGACGACATGGGTTGGTGAAGCTATGTAGACCATGCTTCTATAACCTTGGATAGACCAGTGAAATATTTAAGAAGATAGCTACCCTTACAAAGCCTGCAAGGGTACTTGGGATGACGGGTTGTTTGGGTAATCTTGACATCATCAACACTCCCAACATGATTAACAGTAACTGGTTTTTTTCCAACATGTCTAGCAGTGGTTGAAATCTTAGACCCTTGTTTATTTTCTTCTTCTTAATATTCTTTTTCTTGTTCTTCTTATCCATCGAGTTACTAGATTTAGAGCTTTCACTCGGTGAAGAAGATGAAATGGAATAATACCTTGCAAGTGAAGAAGGAAAACAAGATCCTACTAGTGAAGAAGGTGAAGGATCAACATGAGGTTGATGCTTGTGGGGGAAAGTACTTACAACTGAAGCACTGACTACATTCGGGATTACCTGAGTGGAAAACAACCATACCGGTAATCCAATTGTGAGACTTGGAAGGATCAAAGTAGCGATGTGAGGGGGACCAATGTTTCCATAAGAAGGAAAAACAAAAGGTTCCCTTGGAACAGGGGTTCCTTCATCGCTCATTCTGAGAACTCACACCATAAAATAAAAGATCCAACCTAGAGTCTACTAGGGAAAAAAAACAACAAACGCTAAAAATCTAGTAAGTAAGCAAGCAAACTAAACCTTCTCACAATGGACACACTAGTTGGTGATGAAATCCAACATCGCGGGAACAATGTAAGAAGGGGTTGGGATAGAGCGAGTGGAAAAGTTACGTTGACGACTTGCTTAACGGACTTATGTCTTGGTGCAAGATCCCACACATAAACGTGGCTATACTCTCCAAGGAGCCCGAGTGAGTTTGGCCAACGTCGATTTCAGGTACCATGAAGACTTTCTCCTCCACAGTCACCTCGTGTTAGAGAGATAGGCCACTAAGGTTACCAACTACAACAATGATGCCTGGGGAAACAATCGACAATATGATCCACACGCAAGGGCAGGGTATCTTGCTCGAAATAAACTTGAAAGGCTTCCACTCATCATTGTGGGTGTACCTTTCAAGCGACCCCCATAATACGCGTAATATCTACACCAAGACCAACAAAGCAGGGTGAGTAACTCTGCTAGTCTCAATGAGACCTCATATTTGACCCTTGTGTGAGAAGGGCTTCCCAGGACAAAATGTAGCAAGTGGATTTCACTGCTCCCTAATGCAATATTCTATGTTTGTTTGTAGCTTTGGAAAGTTATCTTTGACACCTATTCCAAAGCCCTACAACTAATCTGATGTAGGTTTGCTACCAGAAAGTATAAAAATGTCTAATCAATTTTTATAAGTGCTTTATTTTAAGGCTGTTGTTACTCAAAAGGAAGATGGCGTGGACTAAATGATGTTTTGACCGACTCTAAACAATGCAAATAAATGAGAATGCAAATATTTCACTTCGATGAAAACTATATTACGAGAAGGAGAAAATGTTTATCATTCCCATATGCACAATGTCCCAAAATTTTATTAAACTCATCAACATCAAGATCTTCAAGAATTGAGCAAAAGAGACTATACACCAATACATGATTCTTCCCCCCCACCCGACCATGAGGGGGAATTGTTTTTTAGCATTCAAGACCAAAAACGCCAAAAATCATGAAATTTCGCTACTTCAAATGCAAGGATGCCCCCAATCTAATATAAAGCAAGAAATCAATTTTTTTTTTTTTTTTTGTTTCAAAGATAGCTAAAAGAAATAGCAAATCTCTATAAAACAAAGCAACCCAAACAAATTTTCTCTTTTAACACAAACTATGCAATAAGAGAAAAAAAAATCTTTCACCAAACAATTCTAAAGAAAAAATAATTCTTTGTAACTGAAAGACACTCAAAGCAAGAGACCAAATCTTTCAAAAGAAAACAAAGAAAAGATGGCTAAAAGCATCTCAAAAACTATCAAGCAGACTGTAAACAGATCATAATCAAACCCAACAATTCACCCCAAAACCAAATCCAAGATCTGGGTAAGGAAAAACTATCAAAAATAAAAAAATTCACAATCGCCACAGGCTGTCAGATTAACACAGTGCAGAAATCCATGATTTTCGCAGGCCAAAGAACCAATATAGTGCAGAAATTCTAGGTTTCCGTAGGCTAGATATGGGTAGGATGCAGAAATTTTGCACTAGTCTAACTAGGTAGGGTGTGGCGATCCTATATCACCGCACTGTCCCTCAAAGCAGGGTGCGGAAATCAAATAAAAAATGGAAAAAATAAAAAGTATGAAGGTTTTCCAATGAATTTAAATAGTCAAAGAGTCAAGATGGATCTCTCGGTGACTCAGAAAACAGAACCCAAGAAATCAAAGCAAGAAATCAAGACAAACTAGGAAAACAATCTGTCCCCAATGGAGTCGCCAATTTTGTTATCGGGATAATTGTTAAGTGCGGACACAAATCAATCCCCCTAGATTCACTACGAAACTAGAACAAAACAAGACAGTACACTACTCTTTCCTTAGATTTCAATTATCAAATGAGAAATGTATCTAGAACATACCTTTTAAATATCGAAGATCCGACTTCACCAATGCAATCCAAGCTCCATTGTGAGGCTTATGGAGAAATATCTGCAAATAAACACAAGCCAACGAAGACAAGAATAATAGAGTCTATTTGATATGAAACTATGTATGTGATCAAGGAATCATACAATATGAAAAAATAGCATTCATATAGGAAAGACAATTATATATGTATTAAAGAATGTGGAAGAAAGATACAACTAGATGCCTTGATGTTGTCAGGTTCCTTCCAACAGTTCCTTGCTTCCCACACACTTCTTGCTCCATGGATCTGATAGTACTCATAATCTATCTTGACAAAGCAAAGCCCAAAGCCAATCTAACCAAGCTAACAATCTCAAGCCAAATTTCCAATCTTAAAGACTCAAGAACTTTCCAACCCAATAAAGATAGCTTTCTCCATGAGAGCTCCTCTCCTTTTATAAGATGAAGAGGATAAGGTGAGGAGGTTAGGATGATCCCACTAAATCATGAAAATGAGTAACATCCAAACCGTTCGAAGGCCACCTCACCATAGAATCTTCTCCTTCTAGAAGCATCGAGAAGATGATCGTTCTTCCCACATACAGGAATTTTCGCACCCTAGCTATAGTGCAGCCTACGAAAATTAGGCATTTTCGCACCCTAGATATAGTGCAACCTGCAGAAACTCCGCAGCCTAGCTTTAGTACAGCCTACGGAAATCAAACATTTCCTCACCCTATGTATAGAGAAGCCTGTGGAAATCCTCTTTAATAGGGTTTTTACAAAGGAAAATACAACTTCTTCTCTCAGTAAAATTTCTTCTCCCTTCTTTCTTCAGGAATTCAGGCCACTGACCCCTCTGAAGGAAACAAGTAGGTTTACATCATTAACGGTCATAGGTATGATGAAAATAATGTGTAAAAATGACTTTGTCCAGGAGGAGATTAGGCTAGTAGCCGAGGATTCTGGACAATGGCAGCAACAACAACAACAGATTGTTCACGGTGAGAAGGATCTTGCTCTTTGGACAAAGGGAAAGAATAAGGTCAGTTGTGGGGGTTGGCAGGGTCCCAAGTTTGGGGCCCCACCACAAGGGAGTGGAGGAGGAGATAGCAGAAATGGTCAGGGCAGTGGTCAGAGGAGAGATATGAGCAAAGTAAAGTGCTTTGTTTGTAAGAAGTTTGGGCACTATTTTGGATAGTGCCCGAATAGGAAGAAGAAGAAGGGTGGTACCATAGCTACAATAGAGGCGACATATTTTTAGACATAGTTTCAGAGAGAGTGTTCTTTCCTCATATGCTTCACTTCAGTTGAGACGACACCCAGTATCTGGTATATTGACAGTGAGGCTTCGAGCCATATGACTGGAGTTCGAGAGCATATTTCTGATCTTAAAGACACCGAGGTCAGGATAGAGATTTCTCTTGGAGATGACACATTGGTCAGATTTGTTGGGATTGGCACAGTTACCTTTCGGAAAGATAGCTTGCCACCTATATCGTTCACGAATGTTCTTTATGTCCCTGGGCTAAAGAAGAATTTGATTTCAGTTTCCACCCTCCAGAATAGAGGTCTTGAGGTGACATTCAGAGGCACCGAGGTACTCATTCATCCCCGGGGGTCTTCAGTTGCCTCAAGACAAGTGATTGGAGTTAGGGATGGGAAACTGTTCAGATTTATTTTTCAGCCACTTCATGCATTGGCAGCGAGTAACGCCAGCAACAAACAGTTATGTGAGTTATGGAATCATAGGATGACCCACCTACATCATGGAACTCTTGGAGGACTAAGAGAGGTTGCGGCCAGAGTGCCACAGATCAACATAGAGAATCAAGATGCTTGCAGAGGGTGTGTGCTTGGTAAGTTTACCAAGGCATCGTTCCCCAACAGTAACACTAGGTCAACTGGGATACTGGATTTAGTACACACAGACATGTGTGGGCCCATGACTCGGAGGTCCTTGAGTGGTTGTGAGTACTTTCTCACATTTATTAATGACTACTCAAGGAAGACTTGGATCTATTTCTTGAAGGCCAAGAGTGAGGTCTTCACACGGTTCCAAGAGTTTAGAGCTCTCGTGGAGAACCAATCGGGATAGAGGATCAAAGTCTTGAGGTCGGATAATGGGGGAGAGTATTCCTCGATATTGTTTATAGACTTATGTACCCAACATGGCATTAGAAGACAGATGACCGTACCCTCCAACCCTCAGTAGAACGGGGTTGCTAAGAGGAAGAACCAGGCCATTACTGGTGCAGCAAGATCCATGCTGCATGATCAGAGTTTGCCTTTGTACTAATGGGAAAAGGTATGTGCTACTGCAGTTTACCTGCAGAACAAGAGCCCCCACTGGATATTGGGAAAGATGACTCCTGAGGAGGGAAAGATGACATCAGGATCTTTGCATGCTTGAATTTCTCTCATGTCCCCTCAGAGAGGAGGACAAATCTAGACCCCACAACCCAACAGGGGATTCTATTTAGATACTCAAAGGTGTCCAAAGCCTATTGCATCTACATTCCGCCACTTAGGAAAGTGGTGGTGAGTAGAGATGTTAGATTTGAGGAGGATATGTCTTTTTAGATATCTCTTGAGTCGAGAGTGGGACTCGAGAGTTGAGGATGATGAAGAGGCATCGATTGCAGTCTCATAGGGAGCACATCATCAGACTATAGGTACACTAGTATCAGGGATGACAGGGTCACCATGCATAGCTTCAGGGTCACATTCAGAGCATGTTCAATTAGATGGGGCACAGACTTTAGACGGAACACAGACTTCAGGATCTCAGAGTGTTGAGACGAGTCTTGAGGTAGTCACTCCTGGGAAGAGAGATCTTACTTCTCCGTTGACCACTTCATGGAAGATGAGACCTAGATGGTTTCAGGAGACCCTAAAGAAGGCCAGGGAGAATGTAGGGGAGCCCAAGAGACAGATCAGAGAGAGCAGGGCGCCAGTCAGATTGGGAGCATATTTTTCACTTGTGATGAGTATCAGGGATACTGAGACATAGACGTTTTTGCAGGAAGTGGACCATCAGGTCTGGAGAGAGGCCATGATAGAGGAGTATGAATCCATTATGCACAATGATGTCTAGGATGTGGTTCTAAGGCCAGTGGGGAAGTCAGTTGTGAATTCCAGGTGGTTGTACAAGACCAATATTGTTACATATGGCAGCATTGAGAAACAAAAGGCATGTTTTGTGGCACGAGGCTTCTCACAGATTGAGGGAGTCGATTATGACGAGACTTTCACATCAGTTGTGAGATACACTTCTATCAGGAATATCATTGCCATAGAAGCAGAGATGGGTTGGAGCACTCACCAGATGGATGTGAAGACCACATTTTAGAATGGCTTTATTGAGGAGGAGGTGTACAGAGAGCAGCCACAGGGGTTAGAGGTGAGTGACAGGGAAATTCACGTGTGTCTTCTGAGGAAGGCACTATATGGTCTGAAGCAAGCTCCCCGAGATTGGTATTAATGCATTGATACTTATTTTCTTCAGATGGGCTTCGAGAAGAGCGATATTGATCCGAACCTCTGTTTCATCATTAAGGGGGAGGACACGCTCATTCTCATTTTGTATGTGGATGATTTATTCATTACTGGAGCTGAGGATCTCATAGATGAATGCAAGCTGGGACTTGCATCATAGTTTGAGATGAGTGATATTGGATTGATGTGCTACTTTCTGGGTATGGAGGTATGGCAAGAGGAGGGTCACATATTTCTTGGGCAGGGGAAGTATGCAACATATATTTTGAGTAGGTTTTAGATGGATAACTGCAGACCCATGTCTAAACCTATGATCACCAACTGGAATAAGATTAGTGCTTCATATAGTTAGTTGGTGGATTCCATAGTATAAAGGTAGTTGATCGGTTCACTCATGTATCTGGTTAACACCAGACCATATATTTGTTTTGTTGTGAACACTCTCAGTCAGTACATGGTTGAGCCCAGGAGTGTTCACATGGTTGGGGCTAAGCACATCTTGAGATATATTATTGGAAAAGTGGACTATGACCTAGACTATGTCAGAGGAGATGGAGTGAGTTTGGTTGGATACACAGATTCATACTGGGAAGGATGTGTTGTTGAAAGGAAAATCACCTCAGGGTGCTGCTTCAGTTTGGGGTCAGGACTTGTTTCCTGGTTCAGCCAAAAGGATAAGTCAGTTTCCTTGAGTTCATCCGAGGCAAAGTATATGGTGTCCAATCAGGATAGTTGTGAGGCCATTTGTCTTCATAATATGCTAGTTGGTTTGTTTGGTCAGGAGATGCCACTGATCATCATTCACTGTGATAATCATACTTGCATAAAAATCTCTGAGAATCCAGTGTTTCATGACCGGTCGAAGCATATTGAGATCAGGTATCACTTCATTCGTGACTGGGTTCAGAGAGGGGCAGTTCATTTGCAGTATGTATTGATAGATGACTAGGTTGCAGATATTCTCGCCAAGGCCCTGCAATGGGGAAAACATGCCTACTTGAGAGACAAGATGGGCTTGGTTAGGAACACCTTCCTCGGTAAGAGGGAGTGTTGAGTTTTGTACCTTGGTAGGTGTTCCCCATGTGCTTGTGCTCTCCTTAGCACATGTGGGATGTAATATACACTTTGTACCTTGTACTTTTGTTAAATTTCACTTTGACTTAGGAGTTTTAAGTCAAAAGTGAAGCTTAGTCATTTATGCCTCAAATAACTATTAATTCACAAAGTGGGTGAATTGGAGACATAAAGTTGACATAGGAAACTTAACCCAACATGGGTTATTGACTTAGATATTTTTGGGGAGATCTCAACCATCGATTAGATGGGAGATGAGATGATCTCCACCATTCATATCTTAGGTTTCCTTTTGGATGTCTAAGAAGGGTGCAAAGGGTGAAGGAGGCATTCATTCTTCATTTTATCATTGTGAGAGGAAGACTTGGAGGATGAGCATGAGGTTTGTTGCATGAGGTTGCTTGAGCTCGGGCGCTAGCTTTCATGGAGGGAGGCTACCAACATCTAACCTTGTTTATTTAGTGGAGAGGTTTCACACCTGTGGAGGGCGCACTTGCCAGATTGGGCATAGCAGTTGTGGGAGGACTTCTAGCCATGATATTGCAGTGAGATCAATTGCAGAGCGAGGCCATCCAGCAGAGATTCATTCCTGTGGAAGGGTTTCCAAATCTAAGCTCACATTTTGCAGTTGGAGCAGTTTCAGTGGATTTGAAAGCTTGTATGTGGGGCACACCTTCCTAGGGCGTACCTGGAGGTTTTGGACTTGCGTTTCAGCTTAGAACAAGTTTCTATTGTATCAGGTTCCTCTATATTTTGTACTAGCTGTATTCCACCTTCTGCTTTCCTCATATATACATATATATTCCAAACTGGTTTTTCCCTGGGGGGTTTTTATCTAGGTTCATGTTGACCAAAAATACCTGTGTACAAAAATGCATGTGTTCATCTTTTAGATCTTTTTATTTTCAGTTGTAAATATCTTTAGGTGTGTTGTATTTATTTTAGTATGCATGTGCTAACTTCTGGTTACTAAAACTACATTCTAGAGCACCTAAAATTGCAAATACAACCATAACAAATCAACAAGAATTTCTTGAATTGTTGGCTGTCCTAAAAAAACAAAAAACACTTTACATAACAATTGAAACTTAGAGCCTAACTGTGGTCAAAGACAGACCCAACAGGCAATCTTGATAGGACCTAAAATCTTCAGTTTGGCTATCCTGTCTAGGGTTTTCTTCTGGAATGATTCTATGTCAAGGTTAAGGTGCTCGGGGGTGGCTTCGACCTATGGTTGGGTGAAAATATTTCTATATTGTCTATGGTTAAACAAGAAAAACCATCATATTCTAACAGGTTATTGTCCCGCACTATCTTCAGACAGTATAACCGCTGGAAGATAGATTGGCAGGATTTGCTTAGTTGCAGTTGCAGTTGCAGCCAATTTTTGTTGCAACAACGAAACCCTAACCCTCTTGTTGAGGCACCTTAATTGAAGGGATTCACCTAATTTACAAGTAGACTAGTGTGCCCTAGCCTAGCGCACCTCCTGGTACTCTCAGCAAGTTAAGACGTCAAGTTTGAGTTTTTGGTCAAATCTAGGGTTGACCAAGTCAAAGTGGCCATGACTTACTCTATGAAGTCAAAAAACAAGTTAGAAGGGTATTCTAACTTCAGATCATGGAAGACAAGGATTTATCTCATCCTTTCCAAGAATAAAGTGTTGGATATCGTGAAAGGAAAGATTTTGGAACCAGAGTTTGAAGAAGGAAAAGAGAAGGAACCACAGAACGTTGCAATTATGGAGAAGTTCAAAGACAATGAAATCAATGCCACGAGTATCATAGTGGATTCTATAAAATACCACTTGATACCCTACATCTTCCATCTTGATTCGTCTAAGAACATGTATGATGCCCTAATAAGCCTCTTCTCAGTCAAAAACATTGGACATGTAATGAGTCTGAAGAATGAGCTCTGTGACATGAAACTGAATGATGATGACATCATAACATCATACTTTGTAAGAATCTCACAGTTGATATATCAACTACAAGCTATTGACGAGATCATTTCAAAGAAGGAACTGGTAAATATAGTACTCAATGGTCTTCCCAAGACATGTGATGATTTTTCCGCAAGCATGAACACAAGGAAGGAGTATCCTACATTTGAAGAACTTTGGACTTGTTGTGCACAAGAAGAATCAAGGATCAGTGCAAAAGAGAAACCCCAAAAGAAATACAATGATCAAGACTTCACAACAAAGTTCAAGAATTTTAGGAATAAAAATCAGTTTGGCTCCAGGAAGAAACCAAATCAAGAGAAAGATATGTCAAAAATACAATGATTCAATTGTCGAAAATATGTTCACTACAAGAATCATTGTCCCAATTTAAAGAAAAGGAAGGAAACACACGAAGCATCAGTTGTTGAAGAAAGGGGACCCTCAAATAAAGTCAAGTAGGACAAAAAAAACTTCTTCTTCTAAGACAAGGTAACAATACTCTTCATAGTTCTTGTACATACCATGTTTTTTGTACATATATTTCATATCTATTTCTTAGAAGATAATATATTCAAAGAGAAACTATACCTATGGAAGAACAATAAGATAAGGATTCCTATCACAATGACTACAAGTCAGGAAATAGACATGAAAGGATGAAGTACATCAACAAAGCCTGGTAACAATTCATGTGGAAGTTATTACATAAGTAACAAATGCAAGATAAGACGAAATCAGAATCAATTTGAAAGAAACCCAGAAGAAGTAAAGACAGAAAGAAGTCAGCAATCAAGAGGAAATTGGAAAAATACTTATGACACTTTGCAGAAGGTAATAAGGATGCAGACAAAAGCATGGAATCTGTTAGATGGAGGGATCCAGTTATATAATTCCAAAAGAAGAGCATGCATTCATGCATGAAGCAAGGATTAGGAGGGAGATAATCCTAAACAATATGATCCATTGAAGATGATGAAGTATCTATCCATGTTCCCATCAATGGTAGCAACCATGAAAAACAACACATGTTCAGTTTGACTTTAGAAGAAGTCTTCTTCGAAAAGAAGCCTTAAAGTATCCCTGGTTGTCCATCCACATCCATCATCCTATGATGAAAGGAATAAGTCAAAATTTTCAAAGCATGGAATCTATAGAAAAATACATGGACCCAAGAGATAAAGATAAACATGAAGAAGAACATGAAGATTCCAAGAGAGAAAGAAAAGCCAGAACAACCAGTCATTGTATTGAGAATCACAAGACTACCAACCTGATCTGAACTCACTAAAAGAAATCAAGCAGAGGAAATAAAATTTGTGATGAAGAACAGTGTATGGAATACTTACGAATGTAAGCATTGCAATATAGAGAACTAGAGGTTATCCTAGATGGAGGGAGAAGAGAATGATTATTGCTTGTTCTAGTAAACTAGACATACCTCTACATGAGCCATTGTATCGTCCACAATATCCATGGGTTGGAGTTTACATCAGATGAATGCAATGACTATTCTCCAGAATAATTGAACAAATAACATATGTAGAACAACCTCAAGGCTTTGAGGTATACCAGGAAGAGACCTTTGTATGCAAATGGAAGAAGACAACTTGGTGGAGAGACTCTCATGCACAACAGAAGCGTGGTGAAAACCTTCTATGATAAAAATCAGAATGGTTAGTCAGAAGTCCAGGATGATGGATTTCTAATCCATGACAGACTCTCATGATGACATAAAAATTGTTGTTAGAAAAAATAGGACCGCGGAGCAATAAAATAAAACAAATGCAGAAACAAAACACAGAAGACACACAATACAAGAGAGACACAGATTTACGTGGTTCACCCAGTGTGGGCT
>SNQJ01S0002624.1:176078-186158 GCA_010110895.2 Picea sitchensis
TTTTCTCTATGTTCGACCGAATTGAATCAACCATTAAAATTTCTCTTTAAATCATTTCCATACCCTTACTGTTCCTCAATGACTGTACCCCCAGTAATTCAACCCAATATTCAACTCGGGATATTAGATCAAACCAATATCGCATTAAACCTTTTCAGCATGATTCTTAGAACTGTTAATACCCAGGAAGAATTAGAACGTTCATGGGCGGCCATTGAACAAAATATCACCATACAGGAACAGTTGGAAGCTAGGCGTAGGGAACATAGAAATCTTCCTTAGATTCTAATACCGAGGAGATTTTATCACTGTTTACATCTTTTACCTCTTTTCGGATGCCTTGACACTGTACTTTGAGCCTTAGTACAGACTCAGGAACAACACCACCTTTGTTTGGCTATCATGTCTACGGTTTTCTTCCAGAATAATTCTTTGTCAAGGTTAAGGTGTTTGGGGGTGGCTTCAGCGTATGGTTGGGTGACAATATTGCTATATTGTCTATGGTTAAACGAGCACATCCATCATATTCTAACAATATTTACTATTTTTTTTTAATTATTATAAAAACTAATTTTGTATATTTAATAAATTGATTAATATTGAATTATAAGTGTTTTTTTTTTAATATACTAATTATTAGAACGAGATGATTCCTTTTGTGAATATTCATTGTGATTATTTTCTACATCCAATATTTTTTTCCCCTTTTTAAGTAATATTTTGTAAATTTAAACTAAATATGATATTGATAGCCATTCAAGTAAAGATGGTTTTTTAAATAATATGTAAAATTAATGTTTTTGGTGATGAACAATAATGAATGCAAATTTAAATATTAATTTTAATTATACAATATAATTAATTTTTATTATTTTTATTTTATGATTTACAAAATAATTTAGATAATTAATAATGTTTTATTATTATTATCACCCATATTATAAGTTTCATTGAAAAGAACAAAGAAATGGGACTTCATTGACATTGTACAGCCTGAGTGGGCCTAATGGTTAAGAACATGTGTTTCCTCTTAAGAGGTCACAAGTTCAAATCTAGAGGGGGTAGGGTATGTATACCTCCGTAGGCTTTTACCAGTCAAATCGTTGGGCGGAGGGGGTCCCTTGTCCCATAAACAAGGGGGCCTCATACACCAATTAGGTGTCTGGCTTGATCGTGACCTTAAAAATGGATTATTATTATTAACTCCAAAAAGATGTAATGTAATGTTTCCTTTCTTGATTCTAACTCAATATTAATGGCTTTTGTTATTATCAATCGGCAATTTTTAATTCACTCTGATTTATGTGAATTTACAATACGAAAGCTTTTTAGGTTTCAAGACATGGACAATGGAGTGAGCAAAAGGCTTCTTCTTTGCTTCTTACATGCATAATTAGCATTAAACTTATATATATTGGTTGTGTAGGTGTTAGACCTCATCAATATTATCTTTTAAATATTCACTAAGTTCTTCCTTGTTATTCAAAATTATTCCATTGCTTTTATGTCCTCCAAAATGATTAAAAATTCCAAAATACAATATGATTTTCGAGTGGAAAAAATGTTCCTTAGTCATAATAAATAATCGAGTGGAAAAAATGTTACTAGTCATAGTAAATAATCATTAACATAGTTGTGCTCATAGTCACATAAGTACATACATTTTTGGCAAAGTAGCCCACATCATAGACTGTTCTTCCAAAATGTTGATAATTTATTCCTATTGAAAGTATAGTGTTGGTTATGAATGGCATTATTAATTTTTTTATGTTTTTAATTAATTTTGAAAATATTTTTTAATCAATTTTGTGAGATTGTTTTGTTTTTTTCATTGAAACTGAGAATTGTATTCATTAAAAAGGGTGTGACTAGGGTTGTTGAGTACAATAAAGATGGGCGGGTAGAAACAATAAAAATCCTTCTCCAATGCTTCAACCAAAGTCCAAAGCTTCTTGCTACTCCTACAAGACCAAAGATGTCTGATAGTATTGCTACATTGCACTGAATATATCCAGTTATAAACACTCAAAATACATATAAAAAAACAATACATTTCTATACTAGAAAGTAGACATTCTAGATCTCTTTTTTTTTCATTCCTTCTTCAACTGAAGGCGTCACTGCAAGGTTTAGATCAAGCAACATCCTCAAATTATTTGATTCATGTCTACAAGATCCTCTTGAGTCCCTGTCATGAGCATAATATTATGAAATGATCTCCCTCTTATCCAATTTCCTCTACAAATATTCCCCATGCCTTCGCAGATAATCTACCTCGTCTTGAAGCTATCCAATTAATGCTCTATGTTGAGCCAAAGTTTCAAGAGAAAAGGATATTTTTGGGTTGTGCACATCTACTTTGAGTGACAATTTTTTAGCAGTTGTGAAATTATCTTCCATAGTCTCCTCTACCCTTGTTGAACTTCCCTGATTAACTTCCTTTCTTTTTGCCATGTCTAATTGATTCAACCATGGACCAAAATGGAGGCTTAAATCCACCGTCGTGAACCAAACACCGTCGGACTTACCTTGCACTATAAGACTACCCAGTTTCCTCACAATTTGCCAAAGAAAATGAGACCAAATTCTCTCCCTGAGTCTATCTCAACAAATTCCCCAAATACCTCTAGGCCAAGGAAGAAAACAAATTTCTAGCCAAACCGAGAAATGCTTTAAACCAACCATAATCATACGCAATATTGTTCCACTTACCAGAATTCCATCGAATTGCTAGCTCCCCAAAATACCACCCAATGGCCGAGAATAATTCTAGTGTCTGAAGATAAAGAAGTGCTCTTGAAATCCTCCTTGCTTAAGGACTGGAGGTCCTGTCTAGTTCAGATTAAGACACACCAGAGGACCCTCGGGATGAATACACACTAGAATATCACCCCGAGATGACGTAATTTTCCCCTCACAAAATACACCCAACCTTATAACCAGGATATTCTCCACCCAATTGAAGATTACAACTACAAGCCCGTCTTGAGAAACCATAATTTCTAACCTAAATTTATGAATGCATGAATCCCCAAACTGATAAGCCATCCCATGTACCTAAGAAAAAAAAATTGACTTTGTGGCCTTTACTTCCAACTTCTATGCATAACTTCCCATCATTTCTCCCATTCCATTCATAAGAAAATCTATCAAACAAGAGATGAGATTAGGCTCCAGGCTTACTACATTATTTAATTTACCATAGGTCTTAATACATCTTTCACAAGCAAAATCTCATATCTGCGCCATCAACATTATTGAGAATGAATTCTGGCAGTCCTTCGCCATGAGCCAAATAACCTTGACGCGATCCAACCCAATGTGTAAGTGATTGTGAAGACGAGAGGGTAACTTATGCATGAAATTTCCATGTGTAACCATCCTTTGAATCGTTATGTGGACCCAAAGGGCCCCATTCCTTATCCCATCCCCTTTGATTAGGTAGGGGATGCAATACCCAATTTCCCTTGGATTCACAAAGAACCAGGGGCCAAGCCAATGGATTTGTTAGCCATTTTATCAACTTCCTTATTATTTTCTCTGAGGATGTGAAAAAAATGAGCAGATATGTTGGACAAGGACAACCTGATCCTATCGATGATACAATTTAGCTTATTATCCTTTAGAATAATCTAGTGGAAAGGTATCAAATGCTATTTTTAGATTCCGCCACTATATTAAGATGGCTAATCTAAATTTGTTGGACTAATTGCACCCCTTGGTAAACTTCATAAGCTTCTGCAATATTGTTTGATTGTATTACCTAGTTTCCAGCAGACGTCCATGACTTTGTTTCCTCTAGGGCCATAAAACACCCCCCCCCCCTNCTCCTGCACCTGCCTCCCGAGGGTTTCCTTTCGATGCCCTGCCAAAACATGAAGTAAAGCTTGATTGAGATGAGAGCCATTTACCAAATTCTCGGGGTGATACCTGAAGCTTCCAGAATGATGTTTGTGAGATTTTAGTGGAAAGTGTAACTTTGATATTTAGTTTATCCATCCATAATTCCTCATTCGAATCTAACTTATGAATTTCTTCCACTCTAACACTTTTAGTGTTCAAATACTTTATCATTTGACCCAAAGCATGGGAAACAACAGATGATGGATGAAGGAATTTATTTTTTTAAATGGCTTTATTCCTAGACAACCATATTTTCCAGCACACATACTTTGAGGATGCCTTTCAGGGATGTTAAAAAAATGAATTTCTGAAGAAGGTTCCTTGATATGCATCTCCCCATTTTCCAACCAAAATCATGCATGATGAGGGCCATGATATTTCGTGATTTAATTCCAAATACACTAGTTTCCAAACCTCTTTGGAATAATCATACTCCAGAAAGAGATGTTGAGTCGATTCTAGTGCTTGCCTGCATAATTCACATCTAAATAGACCCTTAAATCCTCTTTTGGTCAAATTTTCTCATGTTAACAGTTTTCCTTGGGATAACTGCCAACAAAAAATATTGACTTTTTGAATCCCATCACTATGCCAAACATTTTTCCATACATTGTTTGATTTTTTTGGCAGCGAGAGTCCTATGATCAGGTTCTTGTAACCCTCCTTCACTAAATAGCTTGTCTTTTCACATCCCCTACTATCCTGCTATTGATGATATGCCAGAGCTGCACCATTGAGAATAAGAAGAAAAGACCAAGAAATATGAATGAGATGATGATGTAAATTTCCTAGATTCCACACTTTCCAAAGTCCATTAGGATGCCAGTTTGAGATATCATATAAGGAAGATTTTCTTTGGATTGAAATACATTGTCGAAGAGGCACCAGGGATAGATATTCTCTTAATAGATCTGATCCAGAAAAATGATCATCCCAAAGGTTGATATTCTTTCCATTCCCACGGATCCATATGAGAGGCTCTTGAAAAAAGGGGAGAGATGCCCTGATAAATTTCCAAATATGTGAGCTTGATTGCCTATCTGGGATGGAATTGAGATTTCTTCTTCGTTCCCTTGAGAGGTACTTTTGACAAATGGATATTTTCCACCAATCATTATCACTCGTTGCCAATATCCAAAGAAAAATCCCCCCCAGTGCAATGTTGACCATTTATGGGTCTCGGACTCCTAGCCATCCATTTTCTCTTAGGGGGCATACTATGTTCCAATTTACCATATGATTTTTTTTTTCATTGGCTTTTCCACCTTTCCACAGAAATTTTCGGATTACCTGAACCATAGCCTTCTTAATGCCAACTAGGGCCAATAAAGCTGAGAATTGAAAGATCAGAAATGAAGATAAGACCGATTTAACCAACACTACTCTTCTTGCTAGGTTCAACCACACTGCTCCCCATGTTTCAAATTGATATTTTATCTTCTGCAGGATGATTTTCCATGCTTCCCCTGGAATTGATTTCAGACTAATTGGAATTCCTAAATATTTGAAATATTTCCAATCAACTAAGAAAGAGAATTGAAGAATATGGGCTATTCCCATCAAGATATTGACCTTTATATTCCAAGCATATATTTGGCTTTGGGTTTTGTTAAATAATCTTCCTAAGAACAAAGTATATTGATCCAAAACCATTTTGAAATGGCTAGCTATTGTTTTTGAAGAACCTCCTGTCAACAGGATGTCATCAACAAACTAAGCATGATTTATTATCTTGACACCCCGAGCAATTCTAAGGTCGTGGATACTTCTAGTTCTTCGTTCATGTTCTAGCCTTCTATTTAAAGCTTCGGCCATAAGAACATATAACATAGGGGAAAGAAAACAACCTTTCCTTAAACCTCTAGTGGCTTTGAAGAAAGGGGTTGGTCTACCATTAATCAATGGAGTTATCCAATGATTGTTTATACATTAACCAATCCAAGATATAAATGACTAATTAAAACCAAATTTTCTCAGAACTGAATGTAAAAAACTATACTCAACCCTATCAAAATCATTTTCCATGTAAATTGTGATAATCATACCTTTTTCCCCATTCATGAAGCTAGAATGAATCTCTTTGTGAGCCATAATTACATTATCTAAGATCTGTCTCTTTTCAACAAAACCCCCTTGATTAGGAAGAATGAGATGAGATAGGAAGGGATTCAACCTCTTTGCAATAATCTTTGCCATTATTTTATAGGATACATTACAAAGAGATATGGGGAGAGATCTTCCAAAGGATGAAGCATTTTTTTCTTTGGGGATCAAGGCTAAAAATGATGAATTTGTGGTGTCTCCCATTTGATAGGATATATGAACTTAGAGAACCATTCGAATGAAATCAAACTTTATGATAGAACAACATATTACATATAAATGAATTGTAAAATCATTGGGGCCTGGTGCTTTGTTCAGATCAAATTATTTAATAGAAACAAAAATATCCTCTTCAGACACTATCTTATTCAATTCCAAATTGTCCTCTTCTTTAATTAGAGTGGGAATGTGTGAGATAAATTGTTCACTCAACTCACTGCTTCCTTCTCCCTCATCTGTGTATAAGTTTTTGAATTGTGAAGAAGCTTCCTTTTCAATTTCCTCTAAAGATGAAATGACTTTCCTCGATTGTAACTTTATTTCCTCAACCATTTTCCTCCATTGCCTTACCTTATCCTACTTATGAAAAAAAGTTGTATTTTTGTCTCCAACTTGCAGCCACAATGATCTGTATTTTAACCTCCATATGGTCTCCTCATCCTTAAGAGATTTTACATATTTATGGAACACTACTTGTTCCCAACGAAGAGAGTTCTCATTTACTTCCTTGCTATCCATGTTTTCTTTCATTTCCTTTAGCTTTATTTTGGACTCCACTATCGCAACTTGCGAGGTGGTAACAAGGGTCTTGACCTAGTCCTTGATAGAAACTTTGACCCTTTAAAGCTTTTGCTCCCAAATGTGAACAGGAGATCCAACCACTCACTAACACCAGGCAGAAGAGTATGAAGGGAAAAAATCAGAATACTCCATCCACAAGGGATTGGATCAAAATGGAATAGGCCCCAAATTTTCTTCCTTTGAGAAAGATAGAGAAATAGGGTGATGGTCAGAGCTTCCCCAGGGGGGTAATAAGAGAGGAAATCTCATTCGAAAGGGACAAAAGAGGGCTATGAATGAGGAAACAATCCAAATTAGTAGCAATGTGTCTCGAACCTTCTCTTTTATTACTCCAGGAAAATTTACCCTTGCTTGCTTGTACATCAAACAAATCCAAGGTGGAGACAAGTGTTACACATCAATATTACTCGATTTGACAAGTGTCGCATGTTCCTCTCGACTGTCGTAAGTGTCACATGTTCCTCACAACTGTCGCAAGTGTCACATGTTGTTCACAAATGTCGCAAATGTCAAACAAAGCATACTGCCATGATGACGACACCAAGGAGACACTTAGAATACCTCAAACACCTGATTGGAAGAAATAGAATGGTTAACTAAAGTTAGGTATCTCTTCCCACCTAAAAGGAGCTCTCAAACTAGAATTTTAGAGGAGAGCACTCCCCTAGATCAGCCTTAGGAGAACTGGCGCTCCCCTATAAGGTGTTGGGGAGTGTTATAACACCAAATCACCCCTGTGAAGGAGCGCTACAAGTCTTTGAAGCACTGGCGCTCCCCTTGAGCCTACTAGGGAGGGTTATAGCGCCCTGATGCCCCTTTTGAGGGAGCGTTGTCTAATCTAGGCAGTTGTTGATCTGTTGAGGAGGATAAGGGGAGGATCTTTCAAGTTTGGAAGGCAGTTGCATTCGAATTCTTGGTTCAATCATGATCTTAGGAGAAGATCCCTGATCTAAGGAGGGAATTCCTCAACCTACCCTAAAGATACCTCAAGAGGTTAAGCCTCTCTTAACCTATATAAGCAGGCTCTATGATGGTGGAAAGGGGGAAGAATTGTAAGCATGAAACCTATGATCTCATAGGAAACACACAGTGAATTGGAGGAAAGTAATCAGTAAAGTTGTTGTCGTCCAGATCGTGGATCTTTTGAGTAAGGGTTAGACAAAGGGGACTTGACGAAGCTGTCACATTCACATTCATGGTTGTAAGCTACTTCTGTCATTGTTCTCATTAATATGACACGCTTGGCCTGTTTCTTTCTAGTTCATGTTTAATCTCATACGAACTTGTCTATGATAGATAGATCTATTTTGAGCTAATATCAATAGAGTAGGGAGTGGTTGTACTGTTGTTTGTCTACAGGGCTCATCAAGGAGCAAACGATTGGAGCTCAACTCGGAGCGTGCAGGGACAAACGTCGATAAAAAGGTACTTATGTTCTCCTTCCTCCTCATGCATTAGTTTGTATGGATCAGAAAGGAAGTCAGTGTCCACATTAAGCATCTTCTGTCTTAAGAGTTAAGAGTCTAACTCTCAAGAGGAGATCTACCTGTCCGCAGGGAGATTTTCCTTCAACAGAAACTGGCAACTCCGCTGGGGACAGTTACCGAAGGGGTAACTCTTGGATATCCTTGATAGGGATTCTACCCCCCACCAGTCTTGCTCCTGGGACACAATGACATGCCAGATACACGCCCACTTGCTCAGGAAGCACCCTCTGTCCGGAAAAAGATATAGGAACCCCTCCTTTCGAGAGGCTAGTCAAGAAATATACATCTTCCAACTCGATGGTTAGAAGTTGTGCTCTGATCCAGAACCCTCGCTCCACGACATCCCACAAGCTGATTATGTGCTCAAGCAATAAAATCTCCTTCTTCATTTTTTGCAATTTGAAGAATTTTAGTAAGCCACAAGCTCTCAACGTGGCCTGCGTGCGAGGACTCCGCAAAGCAGCCAAGTCATCAATATCATGCTCTTGTTCTTTCCACTCAATCATGGTCGCCGAAATCACCTACAAATGAAAAAACAAAGAATTTCATTATTTCAATTTTTTCGGCAAATTTCAGCAATTTCTTAAACAATTTAAAAACATGAAATCTGATGTCCACACTATTCAAAAGAGACCACACCCTCCTTTTATCACTCAACAATTATCACGCAACAAAAAAACGTTTTTAAATGAAAACAATTTCCATAATGGCTGCGTGGGCGTATTTTTGAGTTTTCTATGACTTCTTTGACAAAAACGACCCATCCACCCAAGTGTCAAGGCGTTGGCATCTTTACTATCACCTTCTAAAAACGTTTTTGCAAAAGAATGTCTTATTCCCATCGTTTTTAATAGAGGTTGCTTTGATCTTTTTTGGGGAGACTTAGGGCTTCATTTTTCAAATTAAATGCTACTATGAAAATGAATATTAAACCATGTAATTCAAAGAAGGGGAGATGAAGATCTACCTGGTCCAAATGGTAAGAGAAACGGTCAACCGTAGCTCTGGTATCAAGCGAAATAAGATCCACCTCCAAAGTGAGAATCTCCACTGCTACAAATCCTTATGCAAAATGAAATGGTAAATGAAGATTTTTCATTGTATTACTATTTATGAATTTCCATTTTTATAAGGTATAGTTATTTATGGGTTTCTCTGGCAATATAATGGCTTCACTAAACCTCTGGATTGCAGTTTTGACATTGCAGGTTTCCTAGAAGTTCTGATAGTTTGTTTTCCTTGTCACATCTATGAGCATAGTCTTAGTTCATTTTCAAGCTCGAAAATATGAGAATGCACCGGGTAGACTTTTATCTCTTTTTCGGACCCGCATGGACACACGAAAAAGGAACCCCCTGGAGTCATGTTTAAACTCTTTTCAGACTTTCTAAATATGAAAAGATTGTCGAGTGATCTTGCTTCCTTTCACGCTCGTTAAAAGGTTCGAAAGGGCGTCTTTCGAGCGATAGTTTATCTCTTTTTCGGTCTTGTCAGACTACTGTACGAAAAAGGAACTGAGAGAGTTCTCTTTTAAGTGTTTTTCCAGACTCTATAATCATGAAATACCTTCGAGTTTTCTGTCTTTGGACTCGTTAAAACACACATCGACAAGCCCATACAGGATCGAACCCTTACTTCTTCCAGTTCATTAAACAAAGGAAGAGGAACTTACCGAAGGTGAGTTATATCGAGCATGTGTTATCCTCCTCGAGCTCATTAAATCAAAAAGAGGTACTCGTCTATCTGGATGGGGGGGAATTTGAAAGAAGCAAGCCAAGCAGTCTCT
>SNQJ01S0002625.1:26313-40155 GCA_010110895.2 Picea sitchensis
AATCGCGGACGCAACTTTCCAACGACCAAGATCGACGCGCCCGGATCAATGGCGCTTGAACAATCCCGTCCTTCTTAGCTGCTCCATGTTTAGCCAGCGTGGGCCCTTCTCCCGTCATGACATCCTCCGGAGCCGCCTTTCCCCTGCTGTCGTGTGTCATCTATCCTCCCCTACTCTTTCATCCAGATGGCCCTTTCCCCGTCTCATCATCCACTCACCACCCGCCACGTGTCCTATTCCCTCCACGTCAACCTCCCATTAAAACATGTCCATTACGTCCGCCCTCTTGCCTCCTACGCTTATTCCTTTTGCCATGTATCTTTCCTATAACCTCTTCCTCCCCCTTATCTTTTCAGGCCTCGCCCTCATATTCCGACGCCACCACTCCTGTCATGCGCCCCATCCTTCGCGCTAGCCTCCACGCCTATTCAACAAGCCATTTAGTTATTCCAGGTGGCAGCGCGAGGAGTCTTCTGTATCCTGAAGTGCTGAGTTGGCCAGGTCGTCCTCAATCCCTATGAAGCAGTTATTGAAGCGGTTGGTGGTGGTTAGACATCATCTCCGCCATAATGGGAAGGTCCGACAATGAATTGAAGGCACGTCGATTCGCCGATAAAACTGTCAGAAGATCAATCGCGTCTGCCATAAGTTGCACGACCATTCAGAGATTGCAAGTGTTAACTGTCAGAAATCCATGCAGATGCAAAGCCTTCAATGCAGTGTCTTGATTTCTCTGTTGTTGTTGTTCTGAGTATATGAAGGCGTTTTCGCCATTTTTGTATCTATTGATGGTAGAGCTAATCTCCCGGCTGTAAAGTTTCAACAAACATTCTAGCTTTCTGGGTTATGTATCTGTGTTTGAGATTTCTTGTTTTATGACAAACAGTTCTCCTTTTCCATCTTTGTTTTCGTCTTATATCAGAGAGTTCATGATCGAAGGATTCGCATGGATTGTTGCAGTGATGTTATGATAAAGGATTTGTTGTGACATTATTGTATTCTCTGGTCTTTTGTGTTTGAATGTAAGAGGATCTTGCGTTCGGATGCTTTCTCCTTCGGTCTGTCACAAACCTGATGTTTATGATAGACTTTCACACTTTTCTCATGCAAGTCTTCCCCCTACTCACCTTTACTACAACTCACTGTTTGAAGTTTATCTAAGACCTCACTCACCCGTGCATGCCTGGCCTAGTTTCTGAGTTGAGACGATTGTTCTGAGTTTGCTTCCATTCGATCACCCCTTTAAAACAATCATGACATTAAACTGATGGGTGTCAGGCTCTGCTCCTTCAAGCAATCCAGGAGTGACTTCTGACGCTAACACACGCATACATTCATTATGAGACAACATTATAAGACTTCATTTAGAAATTCAAATTTATTTCATAAGGAAATTCAACTTTTTCCCAAAATATGAAATTCCATCTCATAATTTTCTTGGTTGTTGCAACAACATGCATTAATCTTTATTATGGCCTTCTGCAGCACCATACTAAACACTACTTTTCTTGCAACATTGCCATCTTACATTCAACCAATATATTGTTAGTGTTTCTTTCATAATATACTATACACTTGCATTGTAACAATTTCAAAGTTTACAGAGTGATCTTAGAATTGTTTATGTTTAACAATTCAATCACCACTAACAATGTATTTGTTAACTAGAATGAATATATCATTCTCTGCATATATATTATCAACATCCAAGGTTTTACTCTATTCCTTTGACATAGCTTTCTTGTGACTACTTTAACTTGCAACTTCCTTGTTGCATTATCTAACAACTCCTGAAATGTTCTCAACCTCATGAGTTAGTGATAATTACATCATTGCAGTTGTTAGCACAATCATTTCCCATTAATATCATATATACATGCATTCCACAAATGCATTCAAGCATAACAATTTTATCATGTATAAGTGCAACTCTACCACTTACACACTTTCATAATTTAGTCATGCCCACAGTTTAATGGAATCTTGTATTGGCTTCAGAATGCTCTATATCTAAGTCATGTATCTCACCATTGGTAATGGGAAAGTCTGGCCAATGCCTCAACACATTCTCCATACACTTATGTTTCCTTCTCAACTATTTGGATGCCTTCCTTTTCGACCCGAACACTACACCAAGAATATAATTATATGGTGTTCATTAGTGTTACCAAAAAGGTTGCATTCCAAACAATATTTAGTAGTAAGAAGTTTAGTGGGTATTTGTGTGACATATAGCCCTTCCATAACCAACCATGCCATGGTCTCATACATGACTAGATTTACTGGCATTCATTCCTATAATAGGGTCATACCTTTTATTGCTTTGGTTATTAGCTCATAACCAACAAATCCATAATATGTTATTATATCACATGTATGCATTCAAAATCCCCACAACTTTTATAATTATTACAGGCCTCCAACCTTTACCATACCTAGTGGTATTTTGTTTTCATTAATGCATTCACATTATGCAATAATGTAATTTTATATAATAAACTTTGGCTGAGGGAATTCTTACCTAAATTCCTTTCAACAATTATGCAACATAAATTCATAAAATACATACCTGCATAGGTTCCATTAAATAAATTTAATGCTACATGGCCAGCTGTTATTAGTAGGAGCTCCCTTCATATGGATGTCTTCCATATGTAGCAACCTTATCAACAACACTTGCAACCATGCAATAACTATTTCTTTCCTAGCACAAAATTGTCATTAGAAACTTTCATAATCATATATATAACAAATCTATATTCATTACAACATATCTATATGCACTAATATTGTTTCACTAACATGCTCATAAATGCATATGTATTCCATATTCTGTACTATTGTAATACCCATGTTTCCCCCAACTTGTAAAAATAATTATATTTGGATAAAATACTGTGAACATACCTGTCATGAGAATTTTGGAATAGACAATGAACCTTGTTATTAAAGTTATAGTATATATATATTTTCTGTAATTAGATAAAAATGGAAAATTGTGGCATAACTGTTGAAAGGAGGTGGCTATTATGGATCATGATGCATGAGAGGGGATGGCAAGGGGAGCCAATGATGATTGAGATGACCCTGCCAGATTAGTACACTGCTGGATATAAATTGCTCAGACCTAGAACAATCTTCTATCCCACAAAATTTAATTACCAGTCAAGTTGGTAGTTGGGAAGTCTTCCTCAAGACTAAATGATGACATGGGAAAAGTACCCGTCTGGAAAATTCCCGATATGACCCACATAATCTTGCTAGGAAAGGAAAGAAAAGTCAGGAAAACCGTGGGTAGAGGGCAAAATATACACACGAATAGGTCGGAAGACCAAGGGAGAGGAAACATAGCGTGCAAGGATCTTTGGTTCTGAGGAGAACTGAGAAATATATGCTACTCTGGGTACATGAGCACTTGGATGGTGTTTTATAATCAAGTTGATAAACATAGATGCAATGATTGAGTGAGCAATCACAACATGCTTTCTTGCATGGTGGATAGAAAACTGAACTGCCAGGGCCCTGTGGGAAAATGAGAGTAAACTTTGTCCCTTACTGTAGTTGATCCAAAATGAAAACTTCATCTATCTCATGGAATCATGGTCTAGCTAGGGGGTGCCCAGTTGAGGAATACTCAAAGAGAAAACCGTACCTATGGTTGGGTGGAAAAGATAACCCTTTTCAACAGTTGCCAACTAATTTCCAATTTTAGATAAGCGTGACTCTGAGTTTTTATGTTGTCTTGGTTGTTTTTTTGTAATATGCATTTTGTTCTTGAGCTAGATGATGGAAAATTCTTTTACCTTTTTTGAATGGTATAATTCATGGCTTTGATGGCCTAGTGGCCTCAGAACTTGGAAGCAAAGTTTGGATATCGTATTTTGTAGATGGTTTTATGCCTACCTCTGCTTAGAGAAGGAGAACTTTTATTAACTAGTTTTAAATGAATTTGGAAGCATAAGACTTTGAAACCTGTGTTGGTTGGAAAGTCCTCACGAGACTATCTAGGGACCAAAAATGGAAATATAGAGTTGGGAAAGACTCTATGGGATAACTCTGAACTTGTCAATCTCTTAGAATTACCATTGTCCTGTTACATGATTTGGATTCTGAAGCGAAAGGAGCTTCCTTCAAGCCATTCTCCCTAGTGACCACAGGCGCAAGTCTACAGCCTTAACCAAATCTCAGATAAGATGAGAGTGTATCCCTTGGGGGCTTGTCAAAGCCCTATATGACCAGGAACCTGGAACCCTGCACTATGCACAAAGGGAGCTAATTTTTCTATGATTCGGGACCTCATAGGTATGGGACTTCGGGATGTTGGAAACTCACAAAATTCAAATCCTGTTGAAGGCAACCTATCGAAACGGTGACCAAACAATTGACCAAAAACTGGTGGGTTCCTATCCATTGTTGTGGGATCTGCTTTATCATTAAACTCTGACCAGCTTTTCGGCCACAAAGTTACATGAGTCGTCGATCCAAAAAACATCGAGATCTTTCTTGACCATTGGATATACACTATAGTCAAATTCAGCGTTGACCTACTACAGGAGTAAAAAGGGGTTAAATGGTCGGAGTCCTTGAATGTTGAAGTCATGAAGTAATGTGAACCATAAATCTAAGGATCCTTTAGAACCCTTCTCGACCGTTGGATCAAGTATAGTGGAAGGATATAGTAATTTGTATCACTAACCGAAAACAAGTAGTCATCCCCACTTTATGTCCCCTCTGGAAGGTAATCCTTCGGGGAATCAAAGGGTTAAGAATGATAAGGGTTTCAAACTCGTGAATCCCTAAAGTGGAAACATCCTGCCAACTGTTAGATCGTTGGGAAGAATTCGAGAGAAATGTGAGCCATTGATCTAAGAATTCGTTGGGGACCCTTCCCAATCGTTCGATCAACTAGTGGAAGAACAATGTAAGTACTTCGACAAAGTCTTACTTTGGGATTTTGGAACTTCGAAACTATGAGACTTCGAGAGATTTGACATGCTGGTGCACAGGCCAAATGCCGAAGCGCCGAAGGCCAGAGTACGTGGTGGGATTTCTAGAACTTCGAAACTCTAGGACTCCAGGACGTCGAGAGATTTAAGGATGTAGGAAGGTGTGTTAAACACCAAAGCACTGAAGTGTCGAAATCCTTGTGTGTGGTGTCCAACCTCGACTGGACATGGCACACATGCCATGATGATGTGGTGCATCTGGTTAGTTCCACTTGGCATCATGGGATTGGTCTTGAATTAAGTGTGGGACCCTCCCCCCTCTTGTCAAGTCTAAGATAGGTTTTAAGCATAGATGAATTTCAACCATCATATCCAAGGGTGGGTAGAATCTCCACCATAAAGTTTTGAGTGGAAAGAGTCCTTTGGACTTCGAAACTCTAGGGAAGTTTGTATACCTATACAAGAATAACGAAGGGGTCGAAGTCTTATTACCCATGAAGGCCTAAGATATATCCCCTACAACTCCCCTCCATTGGCCATGTCATCGCTAGAGGATGACGACTGAGGTCGTTTCAGTTCCATGTAGGATGGTACAAATGATGTGGATCCACATGGACTTTGACCAACAATACCTCGAGAAGTTCAGGGAGCCATAAATTTCGACTCAGAACTTGGTTTTGGACGAGTTTATAGTCATTTGAAATCTCTCGGAGAGCAGAAGGAAATGGTGCCCTTATTTGAGGAACTCAAAGAAGTTGTAGGAAGGAGAAAAATGTATACCCCATCCCTTAAAAAGGTACTTAGGGGGTTGGGTGTGTGACAACTATGTATGGCTATCCAATAGGCCATAACAACATTGCTACTATAGTAATTGCAACAACCTCTTTCTCCCTATACCACTTTTCCTTATTGTTCTTGGCTATCTCAAGTCTTATTGAGTTATGGTATCCCTTTTTACGTTCGCTGAAATCATTGTACATGATTGAATCTGTTCCGAGTACTTTTCCAGCCCAATCACTCTTGGATACTTTTTCTTTTACCACCACATAATATGCTGATATTAAATTTCAACATTCCTCAATTTCTGGATCCCTTTGACCCAACACCCACATGATCAAATTACTCAACCACTCATGCTCTCTTATTGACCTTGGGTCTTCAACATTCATTCACTTTGTTGGACCAAACAAATTTTTAGTTTTCCCTCTCCAAACACCTCAACACTTGCATCCATTGAGCCTCAAACTTGACTTGTATAATCAATTTCCAGCATGTTGCAATGTTACCCAATGTCTTCTTTTCCAGTTTCATAGAGATTATCTGGAATTAGTTGACACTGCTTTTATTTTCTATCATACATTCTAGTGATACTTCCAACCTTTTGGATTATCACCAACAACTCTTTTCAATTTGAGATGAGTTCTTTTAAGTACCCTCTCTTTTGCATACCAAGCCACATAGAACCATTTTCTTTCTTATTGTTCTTTATTGATTTCCCCTCAGAAAATCATCTCCATGCTTGAATTGTTTTAACTTTCTATCCCAATCCACTTTGGGTATGTACTCAACACCTTGGGAGTGCACCCAAAATTCTTTCACTGTATCAACCATTTCCTATTTATTGCTGCTAAGCTCTTGGAGTATTGCAGGAGACTCAAAAAAAGTTGTCATCCACCTAGTGATGCCTTTCCCGAAAGTATGCCTATATACCTCTAGAACCAATATGCACATGATGCATTGATTATGCATCCATTGAAACTTATTTATTATGAACATACCTACATTACTTCACCCCTGAAGTTCTACATCCAACCATGCTTCCACTGCTCTACTCTGACAACAATCATGGAGGTGCTATCTCCAAAACTATAGGACCAATCCTTGGAGATGTTACATCTTATTTCTATGAATACACTTTGTCTTCTTTTATTAGAAGCCTGACATATTAACATTTCAATCCTTTTAGAAAATTCTTGCCCACAATGTACTACTTTATCTGTACATTGAAACACTTTATGGTGAATTGAATTTCACTATTTCATCCACTCAATGATATGCTTTCACATCTTGATTCCACTGAGAACTTTGATTAGTAGGAGTGGATTTATTGTATTGGATTCCCAAGCCTTCATGGTTGAACATTGACTGATACCATAATACTCTTCAGTCTTGATATTTGATCATCTTCTGATGCATCCTTGTCATAACACTCTTTCCTTGAGTACCTCTCTTCACCTTTAACCAAATTTCAACCTTCTCACCTATTAGGAAAACTACCTCTCCACACTTCCATGGTATTAGCTTCATGCACACTCATTACTCCTGCTTTATTATGAAACATGGATGATCTCTTTCTTACTTAACATCCCCAATTGGTATGCATATTTGTTATCTTGAAGTCTTTTTCCAGTCATAGTTCGATTGCGAGTCTTCTACATTGCACACCAAGTATGGATGTCTTCAACTAGTAGCTTCCTAAAGAAATCATTCCACATTTGAAGAACTGACCTTGCCTTGTTCCTCATACCTAAAGAGTAATTATGCAACTAAAAACACTTTCTCATTCCCAACAACTAGGTCTTTGCATCCTCATCCTTCTTGTGTTTACCATCAAATGTAGGTGGTTTGATTTTATTCATTTCTCCCTATAACTCATCCACCCTAGACCTCTTCTTATGCGTCCTGACAGGGAATGGACTTGAACTACTATGTGATATCCTAGTTGAATGCCTTGGGGAGTGATGGCGATGCCTACCAACACTTTTGGTTCTTCTCCTCTCATCATGAGACTTGTGACTCCCTAATTTTCTTGACTCAGTCTCCTTATCCATCTTCTTCTCTATTCTATCCAAGTTCTGCATTAACTTAATATTAAAGCCTTCTTGTTTCTCCTTGGATTTCATACGATTTTCGTTATCAGCTTTATAACTCTGAACATCCTTTTGCAAACTTTTTATGGTCTCTACCAGGTTCATGATTTATCCCTTTCTATCTTCTCCATGCCCATTGGATTCTGTTACTGCAGCCCCCATGCCCATACCAAATATTCTGCCTTCATCTTCATAATTATAAGTTCTTGGGCATCATCCATGTCTTGGTTCACTGATATTTCTGTCGAATTTTGCTTACTTCAAATTACATTCTTGGTTCAGAAATAATTTATTTCTAATTTTTTGTGAATTCTTAATATCCCTTTTTCTATACATTCTTTAGTGAATACATGGACTCCACTATCCACAAATTCTCATGACTAACTCTCGTGTCCCCCTTCAAAATATTTGAGTAGGGAGACTGTTAATGGAATGATAGGAAAGAGAAATTCGTTAGCTTGAGCATCATAGCTTCGATGCTCAACCACCGTCTGAATATATTTGAATTAGATCTTAACCCTTGGCCCATTATCTTGCCTATCGGAATGCTCAACAAGAACCTGATACTTATTAACTGTCTGATCTAGACTCTAGTTCAATCTTAGCCGCCAAAACATTTCACCCATATTTATAAAATTTTCTTAAGTTTTTTGCGGTTTCATGAGTCCATTTCATTCATGTTATAACTTTCACCTCCTCCAAAAGGCATCGTGGTGTTTCATCGTATCCATTATACACCCATACTTATTCATTTTCTCTAAGATCTCATCGCAGGTTCGCGATCATTTTCTTATGCTTCATCACCTCCATGATATCCTTCACACCCACGAAGTCTTCACACTTAGTCAAATTTTGAAATTTCACCGCAGCTTCGAGGGATCCTACATTTTTGTTTTACTCTTAGAACTACATCCACCCATTTTCTCGACAAATCCTTAGGACTTAGCCTATTTTCCACATCTTACCACGGGTTCGCGGGTCCACACCGATACCATACCTCTTAAAATTACGTCTACCTGCCCGCCTGACAAATCCTTAGGAATTAGCCAATTTTCCATTTCTTACTGTGGGTTCACATGTCCATGGGGATACCATAGCTCTTTCCATACCCTTGATTCTCTCCACGCTCCGCAATAGCTTAACACTTAGAAAATTTCCAAGATCTTACTGTGTTTTCATGGGATTGACAGTTGGCCTGCCACATGGCTCCACATCACCTTCCAACTATCATCTCATCCAACATGTACCTTCCATGATGGTAGTATACATCTTTCTTCTACCACATCAACTAACACGTGGCCTCTATGTCATGCTGACGTCATCGTAGGGAAAAATACCCAAATTCTTCCAATTTTGCTTACTTCGAAAAGTCAACTAGATTCAAAATTTCTTTCTCGGATTTCCATTAAAATTTTGAGATTTTAATTCTTGGCTCATTTCTTGTCTTACTCATGAATTCTCCAAGAATTTCCATCGCATAATTGGGGACATTTTCCCAATTGTTTTTATCATGGGAATTCTGCAATTATTTCTGTGGTCACCATTAGATCTTGTAATTAAGCTCGATACAACCAAATTGGGGTATGTACATACAAATTCAACCTTCTACTCTTCAAATTTGCCTCTTGCGCATTGAATTTTTCTTGAATTACTTTGTGAAAATTGGGGATTTTGCCCAATTTCACCTCAATTTTTTCATGGGTTCCATGGTCGCCCTGTAACTTCAACTTTTGGCCATCTACAGGGCTAAATCTTCTCAATTAGAGACTAAATTTGCTTATACTTAATTTATGGGCTTTGTTCTTCCAAATTATTTGCAAAATTCCTTTAATTTTACTGCAATAATTTTATTGAACAATTTGTAGACATCTTGTGACATTCTGTCAAACAATTTTCCCACATAGTTTGAAAATCTCAGCTCTGTCCTCTATTAATCGGCCCATGCAGGATCAGTGTTGAAAACTGGGCTTTGATGCCACTTTGTAACATCCCTAGCCACCAGGACTGGGCTACGCCATGCAAAAATATCTCAATTACAGTTCTGATACCACATTGTAGCATCCCCTAACTCATAGATGTGCAATGCCACACGAAAAATTTCTGAACTATGATACCATTTAAGTAATTGATATACTTATGCAATTGCTCAGATTAATGCAGATAATAACATCTATAAACAAATACAACATATACAGAAAAACCAATAAGAATAACTTAATAAATATTA
Source organism: Picea sitchensis (assembly GCA_010110895.2). NCBI lineage: Eukaryota > Viridiplantae > Streptophyta > Pinopsida > Pinales > Pinaceae > Picea > Picea sitchensis. The sequence continues at coordinate 36,357 of SNQJ01S0002625.1, forward strand.
ACATAACACATAAATTAATACACAATAACATTTATCTTTATTAAAAAGAACACCAAATGTGTGAAGACCTTATACGGTCCTCCCAACCATAGACCACATTGCTCATAATATCAGTAGTGGGTCACCCATGAGCTGGGGCTAAACTCTACCCGGGGAAAGGAAGCTCTAAGCCAGTCTAAGGTCTATCAATCAACAACAATTCTTAGATTTAGGTGCCAACTCTAGAAACTAGACTACAATCCCTCATCCCCCACATGCCTATCCAACCCCAGAAGTGTGCCCCTTCTCTGCTCAACAATTCATTTTTTGCCCCACTTCCCTTCCAGGGCTTTGACAATAGGCTAGATAGGGAGTCTCAGAGCCCTGTAGCTGCAACTTGGCACCTTGGAAATTAATTCCCAACAATTCTCTCACCTGGAGAGAATTATCATGGGCCTAACAACCCGCCTCTTCGACCACGGGCCTAAAAAATCGCCTCTTCAGTAGCAAAACAAGCTTGACAACCTGCCTCTTCAACAACAACCATACCAAGTACATGTACCAGAATGACAACCACAGTGTACTTGAGATGATAGGAGAGAATGATGGAATCCTCCTCCAGGAATGATGGGAAATACATTAAATCTCCCTCTTATATATATGCATGTTCCTTTTATGACACATGGCACTCAAGGAATACACTTGTCCCCACTTAGGAAACTTAGGATATATTCCATTGGGCTTGAGACCCCTTAGCTTAGCCCTTTCCTAGGCTCTTATCCCCCCTTTCCCTTTCTAGTGGATTTTATCCCCCCATATCTCTTGTCTGCAACAATGATGTATTTTATTAATAGTATGAGTGTTTACATATTACAATAATAGGCAAACTTTCCTTTTAGCAATCCAGGCTCTCCAACCTAATAAACACATACGCACTATATCCTATAATATCCCGGATCACCAACCTATAAAACATATGTACAATTACACAGGGGGATTAACTTGGGGTATTACAGAGAACAACTCAAATTTTCTTCAAATATGCGAAGGGAGTGCAGGAGTTCCTTTTTATCTTCCATATTTTTTTCCAAGGCTTGACCTACAATTTCCTTGACGATTCAGTGTGTCTCAACGCGTTTGAAGTATTTGGTATCTCTTGTTTTGGAATACAGTGGGTCAGTGACCCAATCCTGTGCTTCCTCCAAAAACTGTCTGTCAGGGGTTTCCAGTCTTCTTTCCCACACAACGTCTTCAACCCCCTCTACTTCTCACTTAGAGGCATCCAAACAAATTCTTGAAATCAATTTCCCACTTCCCATGTATCTCGATTCACACACGTGCAGGCCATTAGTAAATTCAAAGATGAGGCCTTCTCACTACTCCTTAACCCATTCCTTGTCATATTGTTCCTGTTACCTCTTCCACTGTCCATTTCTTCAAGTGTTTCATCATCCGAGGAACTATCAATCTTACAACTCGCTCTCCCCCACCAACAATACTGCCTCATCACCGCTCAGGAAAGCCACCACCCGTAGATTCTGTCAAGTTCACTCCCCACCTCTCACATAATTACAACTTCACTATACTTTGTGTAGACCAGATCAAAACATTTACAACCAAACACAATCCCTCTCAATGTCTTATCTCCATAATGTTTGATTTCCTCCTCGTCAAGGAATGATTCCCTTGGCTTATCACTGTACCTCCCCCAATAAAATTTGCCTCGATTGAGTACTTCATCAAGTACTTTCTCTGACCAGAGCTCGATCCATATCAATGACATTCATCATTGCAAATCTCCCATGATCCCCCCAATGCCCCTTAGAACATTGTAGTTCGATAATGTATCGCTCCCATCTTGTGGCATTCATTCCCATATTTTCAAATAATGATTGTGGGAGGTACGTGCTCCTCGCCACCCTCAAACATTATTACCTCGAATGGCTGCTAGGCTCTCATCACCTCCCCACTTGGCCAAATGACGACATATGTCATATTGGTTGTCAAAGATTCTACGTGAATGCCCCTGCCCCAACCAATATCACCCCATTCAGGGAAACATTTAAAACAATATTAATAACAACAAAATATTTCAATTTCGGCCATAAATAAAACATTTCAGCATCCACCTTATGTAAAATAATTTTCTATATTGTAGTATGACAGAGATGTAATTCCTTAGTAAAAAAATATTTCAATGTCCACCTTAAGTAAAACACACACACACACACTAGTAGAAAAACCTCCTAATACTTCCCCATGTTTCATGGATAGTAAGAGGGGTAAGCCTTGCCTCAGGGGAATCAAGAGAGTCGAACCAATGACCCACAACAAACATGATAAAATCACATGTGGATATATATATATAAAACAATTGATTGTAAAAAAATATTATAGTTAAAACATTTCAATGGTGTGCTACTACGAGGGAGAGAGATGTGTAAGAGTTGACGTAAGAGTTCACAAATGACATATCTTGGTTAAAACATTTTAGTGGTGTGTTGATCAATATGAAGAAGATGTATAATTATTTTCGTGCTAAACATAGAGTTAACAACTTGCAAGCAACACATATATAAATAACTAGTGTAAATCCATCGTAACTCTAATCTATTATGTATGGAGAGGGCATAGCTCTTAGGCACGACATCATTGTTTACATTTATAGTAATTTGATCCTTTACTACACATAAATTAAAATAAATTTACACTCATTTAACTTTGGAATTAAAATAAATTTACACTGATTGTACAACTCTTTGAAAATAATACTATAGTATATGTGGCTCATTAATAAATAATTATTAACATTATTTATGTTTGGGATGTAGAAATTGTTTGAAATTATGATGGACATCAATCCGGGTTAGCCATCTTACAATTCGGTAGGTTCCAAACAATATATATTTCTCACAAGTGGATAATGCTCCTTACCTTTACTAAATGAGTAAACCTGTAAAAAGGAGAATTAACTTCTACCAAATGGGTGATCACGTAGAAAAAAGAATTAATATAGTTAATTGGATCTTAATTTTCAAGTTAGCGATTCCCTTTACAAAATAATATATGTGTTTTCTCTTTGGAGGTTACAAGTTCAAATCCAGAGGGGGTAGGGTGTGTACATCTCCATATACTTTAGCAGTCAAATCACTGCGCGGATGGGGTTCCTTGTCCCAAAAAGAAGGGGGTCTCATACACCAATTTGGTGTGGCTTGACCGTGACCTTTTTTTTTGTTTTTTGTAAGTTATGTTATGTATTAGATCCTAAAAACAGTTACATAAGGAGAAAAAGAGATAACTAGCATGACAACGGTGCCCAGTTGGGAAAACACCACTGTCCTAAGTACCAATAGGAGATTTTTTTGGTGACATATTTGGTAGTGGTGCCCTTTCGGAAAACCACTGTTGTCGTATTTTCAAGCCACATAGGGAAACTACCATAGTTTATAGAACAGTAAACAATGATGTTGTGCCTAAGAGCTATGCCTTGCCAAACCCTGGAAACAAGAAAAAAATTGACAAATAATTTAAAAACCTGGACCGAGTCTTGGCTCGGAGTAGACACTACGTGCCCGAGTCTTGCCCTTATCTCATTCTGTCATCGCCTGCCTCAGATCCTAGAGGAAGACCATCAACTTATCAGCCAGGTTCAGGGGATCTTCTTCTCTATTTTTCATTTCGAGCGCAACTATTTTAAACTCTCTCAGGTCCCGCTAAATGCTGCTAAATACTGCTCAGGTCCCGTTTGAGTCCGATCAGGTCCCCTCGTAGAATGGTCACCGCATCCAAGGCCCATTCGTCGTGCCACATACCTTCAACT
>SNQJ01S0002625.1:40257-63833 GCA_010110895.2 Picea sitchensis
GGGGGTGGTGGCGCATACCCCAGCGAGTTTCCGAACAAGTCGAACCACTCGACCCTACCACCGTAGGGGTTCGAGAGGGGGGACAATCCCGTGAGGGGGTCAAAGAGGGGTTGTGAGGGATGTGATGCCACAATTGGCTCAAGAACAGGGGGAGGAGCATTTTCAGGAGGAGGTTGGGGTGCGACAACTACCTCAGGACCCAACTCTGGGGGGAGAAATTGCTCAGGGGGGATGAGCTGGCCGGGAAATGTCAGCTGAAAGATCAAAGAGGGGTGGTGGTCGACCTCTGGTCGCGTGCCAAGCGGAGCCCCACTTGGTCTTGCCTCTGGGTCGAGGAATTCCCAGGGTAATGGGGAAGGAGCTGACAGAGATAAATGGAAAGCCGAGGAGAAATGAGAAGGGGGGCAAGGTGAGCTCGAGGAAGCTGTAAACATGCAGAGCGAAGGTGTGTGCAGAGCACTTGAGGGTGGCAAGAGAAAAGATCAACAAAGAATGGGTTTTGGAGTGACCAAACGAGCCCGGAAAATCCATGATGTCGAGTGCGATCTAGACTGTTCGGCTCGTGCTACCATGGGCGCATGTGTGAGGGATAAAGATTGACGGCAGGGTGACGCTACTCATGGGGAGAAGGGGAGGGGGATGTGACTAGAAGACGTCAGGCGGATGGCCACCCATTCCGGAGGCCTCCCCATGTCCCGATAGTCCCCTGCTCATGGAAACACCCCATCCCGGGGCTTAACCGTGACCTTAAAAACATATTATTATTATAAAAAAAAATTATTGATGAGATTTATTTTTAAAATTTTGCTATATAAATTTTGTTAATAAATTTGATAAGAAGTAATACAAGTATATTTAAAACTATACAAATTTAAAAATAACTCATCTATTCAATTTTGAGTAAAAATATCAATATTTTTTATATGCAAACCTGTTTTAGAGTGTAAAATTGGAGTCCCCGAGGTGTAGGACAGTCGTTGACATAGTGTGTTGTTAAGGCACTCCATGATGTTAAAGTCGTCGGTTCGAAATCTGCAGGGACAAAAAATCCACCCATGTTAAGGGTTGGTGTGGCTCAGGCCGGGTGTGATCCCTGGGTGATTTTGAAGGCTATTCCCGCAAGTCACGAACAAACTAGCAAACAAAAAAAAAAGAGTGTAAAATTGGAGGAAAAGTTTGTATTTCAAAATATTTTATCTCTCTTAACACTTAATAGATCTAATAGTGGAAAGATCCATGATGTTACTAATATTTACTCATCTAAATCCAAATGTTGATCACTGATATGCATGGACAAATGTAAGAGAAACGTGGAACATTTTTTGTATTGGTCCTCTAGTAAGACATAAAATTGCTTGTGATTTGCTAAGAGCTTAAATGCAAGGAAACAATTCCTTTGTTGGGTCATTTCAGAAGATAGTGTGGTTTTTCTTGAATAGTAGTGAATAATGTCTTTTGAGATTTTTTTTTTAATTGATTGAATAATAACAATTTGACATTTTTTATCATTCTTATTAAAAAATAAAAAAAATACAAAATACAAAATTTGTTAAACTCTATTATAAAAATATTTTGTGGACGTTTCGAACCTCAAGTCACATTCATCATCATGACAAAAAGAAATCTAAGAAGACTATTGGAAAAAAAAATCAAAGATGAAGAACTTGATGAACTTGACTTGATACTCAAAACATCAACTGAAAATATTTTAATGCGACACCCGAAATCTTTATGGATACTACTATAAACCACCCTAAATCTTGATGGATAATACTATAAACCATAAACGATTAAAGAATAACACTATAAACCATAAAATATTGAAGAATTTAATTTTCATTGAGTTATAATTTCACTTTTTTTATTTTTAAATCAAATTTATAACATTAACAAATTGGAGTAAAAGATTTTGTTTAAATGAAATCAAGTTAAAGTATATTATTTTTAAAAATTTATTAATTTTATAAAATATGGTAGTGTTCCATTAAAACTTCTCAAAATTAATAACTATCTATAAACTTAAATAAAACATTAATGATAATCCTCTCGATGGGGTGATAGGCTATTTGATATGATGGGCATATATACAAGAGAAGTCTGCAACACTTGGTGGCCCAAGCTCCAAGGGACACAATGTGTGTGATCCATGGTGCATTAACTTCAGGTATCGGTGACAAGAAATGAATTTACATCCCGCTTGTGTTGGAAGTTAAGATAGTTCGATCCTGCAGACATAAGCATAGGGTGATTTGTATGGAGTTGAGAATTGTGAAGTTACATTTGCATGCTCTCCCATATCTGGTTTGGGATCCCTCTAAATGTTAAGTACCTAAATAGATCTGCAAATATAATTCAACAATAAACCAATAATAAACACCAAACCATTCACCAAAATACCGAACACAAGAAATCGTTAAAACCCTTAGGTAGGGTAACACTATATATTATTCCTTAAGGAAGGAATGCACTTCTCAAACAATGCTTGATACATTTAAAATATTCTTCACTATGCTTCATTACATTGCTTACACTTCTTTATATAGCTCTTTCTATCTCCTAGGAACCTTATAGAGAGCCTTCTCACATTTATTACATCTAACTACTATAGTGGAACTAGTCCACCTTACATTAAATGACCACATTCTCATATATTAAATGACTTCCACTAATAATACATAACCACATTCTCATTGGGTACCTCCCTAGGTACCCCATATTACCTCCCTAGTTATATTACATTCCATCCCCCTTCACATGTTTCGTCCTCGAAACATAAGAAGAAACCATACAATATGACCTACTAAGCAATGTAGCCAACTGGTACCAAGTACGAGCATCCATCCATCCCAATGGAAGTCGAACATGATGTCCATCTGCTGCCTTGCCACCCTGATCTTGATCTGCATTATGTTGGTGTTGCCATGGGATTAGTTCTCTAGTCTGGTGTCTTCCTATAGTGCTGGTAGGCTTCCATGCACCTCTTGATCGGTTTTTTTTTTGGTTCCTTGTTGGTGCATAAATGTGTTGATGCACACACCCTTTCCTTGATGACTGTTGTTTCTTTATATGATGTGGATGACGATATACAACAACTGTAAGAATATGTTCTTTTTTCTTCAAATCTCCAACACTTTGTGCCTTTGAGTCAATGACCTCCTTAGCTTCCTAATTATGTCATTCTTGTAGTTTTTCTTCATCTCCTTCTATAGAATATGCCTCTGTTTCAACTTCAAACTCAACAATAACTTCTTTCTAGCCTCCATGGGCCCATCTTTCTTACTAAGAGACACATCCTACAATGTGATTTTCTTCTTCTTGTAACAAAGATTTAAAAACTTCTTTTTTCATATTAATATTAACTGTACCAACTGATTCCATCCAAAGATAGTCCGAAACAATATCTTCATCAGCCATATCTATAGCATGAAAATCAGAATGAAACACATATTTGTCCATGGTGATCTTCAAATCTTTAAAAATTTGAACATTTTCACCCTCAACTTGTGTGTTGTGAATATTCTTTGCAGGAACTTGCAATCTATTAACCGACTAAATATTGATAAAATTTTGCTGGCAACTGGGGTTAATAGAAACAATGGTATTTTCTTTATGAATACGACCATGAACTTGTAATATAGATTTGCCACCTAAAAATAAACCCTTGGTGCTCTCTTCATCCTTACACTTTGTATGAGACCACCTATCTAACAATAATTTTTCAAATTCTTCATTAGAGAGTGTCATTATTTGGGAATACTTAAGTGATTCCCACCAAAGGGATGCATCACCTTGTAAGTGTAAACTGACCAAACCTCTCCAATGCTCTTTATATGTTAACTTCTCTTCTTTTATAAATTTTTCAATACCTGGGCCATCATATTTTCCAGAAAAAATCAAGTACATCTTGGAATAAATCTTCAATAAAAACTAAAGATTAAAAATAACTCAATGTGCAAATCACACGACTTTTTCCGGAAAAACCCTAAAAAACTATTGAATTTAAAATGCTCATAACTTTACTTCCTGGAATCCGTTTCGGCTGATTTGTTTTTTGAAATTGGGCAATTTTCTGAGAGGAATTCAAATATCCAATTTTTTTGACCAAATTATGCTCAGAAATGTTCAGATCAAAACCTGAAGTGCGCCACCCTCTTTTTCCTAGAAAAAATATGCAAAAAAGAGCCCAACAATTCTCCCCTTCTTTGGCCAAGGAAAGTGCTATGATACTAATTGTTAAGTACCTGAATAGATATGCAAACATACTTCAACAATAAACCAATAATAAACACCAAAGCATTCACCAAAATACTAAACACAAGAAATAGTAAAAAACCCGTGAGGTAGGGTAACACCATATATTATTCCTTAAGGAAGGAATGCACTCTTAAAGCAATGCTTGATACATTCACAATATTCTTCACTATGATTTATTACATTGCTTACACTTCTTTATATTGCTCTTTCTATATCCTAGGAACCTTCTAGAGCGCCTTCTCACATTTATTACATCTAACTACAATAGTGGGCTTTTATTAATATAGTGGACCTAGTCCACCTTACATTGAATGACCACATTCTCATATACTAAATGACTTCCACTAATAATACATAATCACATTCCCATTGGGTACCTCCCTAGGTACCATATATTACCTCCCTAGGTATACTACATTAATGTTAGGTAGCTAGAGAGGTAGTGGGGGGGCCAAAGGGCCCATAGTTATAATAGTAGAGACCATTCAATGTAAGGTGGACTAGGTCCACTATAGTATTAAATAAGGCCCATTATGGTAGTTAGATATAATAAATGTAAGAGGACTTCTTAGAAGGTTTTACTTCTAGAAGGTTCCTCCTCTAGAATGTTATTAGATGGTTGGTAGCATTATATAAATGGGTTCAAACAATGTAATGAGATATGAAGAGAATTATTGTATCTGGAGCTGAAACTCATTAGGAGGTTTCCCCCTCGAAGAGACAAGTGAACAGGAGAGGATCCCTTCCATAATAGGATCCATTGTATGGTGTTGTCCTACCTCAAGGGTTTTCTATAATAAAGTGTGTTTTTCGTATATTCTTCTTGGATCTATTATGGTATATTTTTTATTTAGTCTTTGGTACTTAACAATTGGTATCAGAGCACTTTCCTTGGCAAGAAGTGTGGGAAAATTGTTTTTTTTTTTTGGTTCCTGGAGAAGAAAAAGAGGGTCGCGACATTCCAGAAAAATTCTGTATATTTCTGTGAAAAATTTGTAGAAACAGGTTGTATATCTGAGTTCCTCTCATAAAAATACCCAATTTAAAAAAAATCGTCCGAAATGAAGTTAGAAAGTCAATATATAGACATTTTAAAATCTGCAATTTTCACGGGTTTTTTTGCGGACGACGACGTGACTTTTTTTATTTCTATAGCACCTGGAAGCCGAAATTGCTAAAACAAATTACAGATATGAGTTCCTCTTTCAAAAATAGTTTATTTAAAAAAAAAAAATCACCCAAATCGGACCTCCAGACGTAAATATATCGTTGATTTAAATCATCCATTTTTTAGGGTTTTTCGTAATGACGACAGGACTGCAGAGCTCATCATTTTTCACAGTGTGCTCAGATTGCTTCTAGATCAGTGCCATTAGATAGATAATTTTGATATCTTTATTTTGGTACATTATATTTGGTGTTTGCAATGTATATTAGATTTCTCATGGAACTTCCACATAAGTTTTCATCCCTCGAGACATGTCTTCAACAAGGTCTTCAAAATATTTAGGCAAGTGTTCAAAATATTCAAGAAATCACCATTAGAATGCAAGAGAGATATATGATGCATGGCATCATGAATGAATATATTCAAGAATTATATGCATGGTATGATTTTGAAGACGCTTGTGATGATTGGTATATGGATACTTGTCATTTTGGGATGACAACCACTTCCATTTTCTATTTGATGACTCTCCTTCACTTTATGTAGAGCACATTATGGAGATAAGTCTAATGCCTTCTATGAACATTATTTTTCAGTATTCTCTAGTACTAGTGTGTTATTCAGATGATTTTGTGGATATGGAGGGATCTACATATTTGGATCCCCATGATCAATGTAGACTTTGGAGCATCATTTTCAGTTGGTTCTTGAGTTCAGATATCTTCCACGTGGAGTTCACATGAGCACTTGGACATGGGACCCCGGTTCACAATGGCAGTTGGACTACTTCATAATGATGGTTTCAATTTCTCCATGGGACCCTGGTTCTCTAGTCTACTTCAACATTATGATCCACACTTATCCATGGGACCCTGGTATATGGTTGTACATCAAGCATTGAGGACAACAATTCATAAGGGGGATGGAATGTTAGGTAGCTAGAGAGGTAGTGGGGGGACCAAAGGACCCATAGTTATAATAGTAGAGACCATTCAATGTAAGGTGGACTAGGTCCACTATAGTATAAAATAATCTCATTATGGTAGTTATATATAATAAATGTAAGATGGCTTCTTAGAAGGTTCTACTTTTAGAAGGTTCCTCTATAATGTTCTTAGATGGTTGGTAGCACTATATAAAGGGGTTCAAACAATGTAATGAGATATGAAGAGAATTATTGTATTTGAAGATGAAACTCATTAGGAGGTTTCCCCCTTGAAGAGGCAAGTGAACATGAGAGGATCCCTTCCATAATAGGATACATTGTATGGTGTTTCCCTACCTCAAGGGTTTTCTTTAATAAAGTGTGGTTCTCATATATTCTTCTTGGATCTATTCTGGTATATTTTGTATTCATTCTTTGGTACTTAACACTAAATCTCTCCTCCTTTTTTTTTTTGCGTCTATCCAATTCCCTCCTTTGAATTGTGTGCCTCATTCTTATCATGCCCCAGGAGCGTGCTAAAGTGCATATTGGTTCTGGTTTTTTTCATAGATTTGGGGATCGATGAGGGAGTCCAATGTCTTCGAATAGCGACAGGGGAAGTGAGGATGGTTGTTTGCGGCCTTAGGCTCATGACTCTCCAGTCAATTTATCCCCATTTTAATATCGACATGATTTGAAGTTGACTATGGAATATGAGATCATTTGGGGATCCATGGTAGAATGGTTTGAACTCGAGGATGCACCAGTCTTGGAAGTTGAGAAGCCGTTGGGGCTTTCATTGCAGAACGAGCATGTATCAAAGCCAAATGAGCAAGTCCCCACCCCTCCAAGCAAGCCCCTCTCTCCTCTCACTTCTTTGCATCCTCAATGTGGTGCAAAGAACAACAATTATGAGGTAGAACCACGAGCTATCTGGATGACAAAGGATTACCTTCAACTAATCTTTGAGATTTGGAGTGAGCAAGCAGACCAATGGTACAGGTTGGAGATATTGGAACAAAAGATAAACTTGTTGATTGATCTCTGCTCCAACCCGCAACAACGTCAGAGTGCCTAAGAGGAATCAGGTCACTTTGTCCTAATCCCTGAATGGCCTCCCATTCATCATCAACATCCTGAGATCAATCAGATAGACAACTCAGACTTTGGCTCGACTTTGTGAACCAATGCTTATTTTTCTTTTTAGTCATAGGTTTCAATTTTGTTTTCAAGTTAATTTTTTTGCTTATGTCTGGATAAACAATAAAACTTTCTTAGTTTTTGGCCTCTAGAGGGAAAACATTTCCTTTAACTAGTCCTGAGATTGGGTTGGTTTCTTTTGTTTGCAATCCAAGCACATAGATAAAATGATTGTAATGTATAATGTTCTTAGAAGGTAATATGAAATTCCAACTTAAAAAAATAAATAATGATAATCCATAAACTTAAATAAAAAATATTTTTTTTTAAGTTTATTTTCTATTCCACAAAATACAAAATTCTTTATTTTATTATTTGAAAAACAATTAAAATTTGAAATATCTATTTATATAAAAAATAAATTTATATTTTAATTAATTATAAATTATTGTTAAAATTAAATTTAAAATTTTAATTAATTGTAAATTATTATTAAATTATTAATATGCCCACTTTCAATATGATGTAAATTAATGGATGTTTTAATATCAAAAAATGTTTTAAAAGTCAAAGTTTTAAAAATCAAAACACTATTATATCAATACATGATACATGGTTTTGGTCTACCCCACTCACTTTCACTTTTAAGATACAATGTGTCAAAACATCAAAGCTTTTTGAGCTAAGCTCCAACTTTCCATCATACATAATCATTCATTCTTTGAAAATGCTTCATCATGAATCTAAATTAGATAATATGGCGATTCATTCTACTCTATGATTGTCCTCTTGATTCGTTGTACTCTATGATGATCCAACTCTATGATCCAACTCTATGATTGCCCTTTCTTCTTTTTGCAAATACCTTTATATTAACCATAAATTGTATAATTGAGCATTTCATATCTTTGATTTGCAATCAAATTGTCAAATGAGCATTTCACGTTTTTTATTTGCAATCAAATACCTTTATATGGACCATAAATTGTATAATTGAGCATTTCACATCTTTGATTTGCAATCAAATTGTCAAATGAGCATTTCACGTCTTTGATTTGCATTGAGATATTGATTGCTTACTGCTAATTTAATGTAGAGATTGATCATTATTCACTTATTTATTTACACTTAATTACATTTTTACATTTCGATAATTAAACTTTTGGTTCATGTATAGTTTATACGTCTAGTGTTTTTCTTGTGTTAGGGTAAACTTGATTTGGTGAAGGAGTCAAAGTTGTTAGGTAAGATATATGGTATTAGTAACTTGTGTTATTGAGCCCGTAGATTACATGCAATGAAAGCTTACAAAAGACTGATTTGGTTTTCCCTATAAGGATTTTCCAGGATAAATCTAATGTGATTTATGTGTGTTGTTGCTATGATTTGAAATATTATTTTTCTCTCATATTTGTATTTCCTAACAACATGTATCAGAGCTTGAGGAGTACGCGATGCTTGAGTATGAACGATCCATTGGCATGATGGGTCGAAACTGATACATATAGTGATAAAGAAGCATGGAGCTACTAGCATGAAGGTGGATCTACCACCCTGATGTAGATATGGAACCCGACAGTTTGAAGGCAACATGGGGTTGTGTAGCACATGGTGAAAGAAGAGCATATGATGGAGCTATGAGCATGAAGGTGGATTTACCACCCAGATGTAGATATGGAACCCAACAATTTGAAGGAAGCATGAGGTTGTGTAGCACATGGTGAAAGAGAAGCATAGGATGGAGCTACGAGCATGAAGGTGGATCTACCACCCATATGTAGATATGGAACCCAACAGTTTGAAGGCAACATGGGATTGTGTAGAACATGGTGAAAGAGAAGCATAGGATGACAACATAAGTGTCGGGATAACAACAATTTTAAAAAAGAATGGAGTTTAATGTCAATGGACATATGACTCTAAGACCTAGTTAGTCATGCATACCCCATGTTTTAAATTTCACTGGTAAAATCTACACGTAGACCTAGATGATGGCGAGAACATGCAGGCTGACTTTGAGGGAGGTTTGACTGGATTTGGTCATGGGAAACTCCAAGTCAAGTTTAAAAGGGGGAATGCTACATTAAACCTGACTTGGATTACATGTAATGAAAGATTATAAAAGGCTCTTGATACTCCATTGTAATGTCTCAAGAGTTGAGCTGTGAAGCTCACTTGGTCGGGGCCAGGACATTAGCTAATTTGTTCCTGTAAGGGTTTTCTAAGATAAATCTCATGTGATTTATGTGATTGTTTCTATGTTTTGAAATATTATTTTTCTCCATTTTTATTTCCTAACACCATGCAATGGCCACTTGCATTTTCAAACAACTTTATCACCCATTCTTTTGTATTTTTTCTTTTTTATTTAGCATGAAAAGCTTTGTTGTCATTCAATCAATCACATAGCATAATCCAAAGATAATGAGAGAGCTCTGATGTCTTCCTTCAGTCACGTCTTGCAAATTCAAACAACTTTATTCCTCGTTATATTGTATTGTTTTTGCTCTGATGTAGATTATCAGTTTTGTCATGAGAAGATTTGTTGTGGTTGAAGCAGTCACAAAGCATGAGTCAAAGATAACTAGAGACCTGTATATCGACCATTTTCCACACTTCACATGATGTTTGAGAGTGTTACCACTTAAATTCCTCCCTTTTCTACAAGATCTTTTCACATGATGTTTGAGAGTGTTACCACTTAAATTCCTCCCTTTTCTACAAGATCTTCCAATGAGAGTATGTAGAGATTTGCCAATATAAAGATATACAAATTTTTTATTCAAACCTCTGTTAGAGATTCACGAAATTAGACTTTAATTATGCCTCCAGAGATGCAATGTTAGGAACACATTTCGCTTATGGGGAGTTTTGTACTTGTAGCTATTTATTCTCTTCATATGCAATGAAATAATTGTAGCTCACATGAACACAGACAAAGAAATACTGTGGCTGCCACTGTATCTTCTTTTCATTGCTGGCAATGGAGAACTGATCCAATGAAAAAAATCCAAGAAACCTGTGTCTTTCGATACATGATACAGAGATGAATGCAATGGTCGATATATAAGAAATTGGAAATTTCATTTGGATTACAATAAGAACTGTGTTGTTACAGTTGTTAAGGTTTTTTGGCTTCAAGATTATGAACCTCCATCGACTAAAAGATTTAATGATTTTTGATAATAAAAAAGCTTGTATGAAAATTTGTAGGAAAAAAATAGGTAAATATGTATATGTTTCAGAATGTAAATTTTTACACTTATTCATAATTGGGATTGTTTTTTTTAAACAATTTGTTTATAAATTTTGAAATATTCTTAGTATATATTCTAGTCATTATCACTATAAATTTTTAACATGTTTCATCAAAATTTTAATTTATAATAAATTTTTGATTAAAAATAAATACATTGTAATTAAGTTTTGAAGTCTTCATGTAAATACTACAGTAGTCATCACTATTCTAAATTTTCAATATGTTCAACCAAAGTTCAATCAAAATTCTAATTTATGATAATTTTTTAATTAAAAATAAATAAATTGTAATTAAGTTTTGAAATCTTCATGTAGATACTTCAGTGTTCATCACTATTTTAAATTTTCAATATGTTCAATCAAAATTGTATATAAGTTTTGAAATATTCTTAGTAGATACTTTAATCATAATCACTATTCAATTTTCAATAAATTTAATCAAAATTTCAATTTATAATAAATTTATGAATTAAAAATAATAAATAATGAATAAATTTTGAAATCTCCATAGTAGATATTCCCATGATCACTATTCTAAACTTTCAATATGTTCAATCAAAATTTCAATTTATGATAAATTGTATGGTACTTAAGGTTGCCCACTAAGAAAGTAATTTAAAGTGTTTTCTATTCAATCACAAGAATCGACTAAGTGCTTGTCTATTCAACCAAATGAATTGATTCATGGAAGTGTATTGACATACAAGGTTGCCTGTATTTACATGACGTTGTGTATTCAACCAAGTGAATTGATTCATGGAAGTGTATTGACATACAAGGTTGCCTGTATTTACATGACGTTGGAGATGAGATTTTGTAGGCTAATTTATTTTAGAGATAGTTGTCCATGTAAGTAGAGTGCCACCCCCACATAATCCTACAAGGACAATTTAGTGCTTAGATTTATGATGAGATGATATTTTGTAGGCTAATTTATTTTAGAGATAGTTGTCCATGTAAGTAGAGTGTCACATCATTCTACAAGGACAATTTAGTGCTTAGATTTATGATGGTTGGGGTAAAACTATAAAATGAATTCTATATAATGTTTATTCATAATTCCAAATAATTTGGATAAGGTTCTTACATGGGTAGATAATTGACATTGAGATGGCTACACTTTTTAGAATGAATATTTCTTTAACTTGAAATTTTTATAGATTTTATTGTTGAAAATAAACTTGATGAGCAGTTTGAAATAAATGACCCGCACTCACCAAATCAAAAGTTGTGCAACTTTTTTGACTTTTACTTATGGACCACTGTTGAACCTTTCAAAGATATTTTTGTTAGGAAATAAAAATGCGAGAGAAAATTAATATTTCAAATCATAGCAACAACACACATAAATCACACGAGATTTATCCTAGAAACCCCAAACCCCTACCTTAGCCAAACCCAGCCAAGCTGACCAATCTCCCGACCCCAGCCAAGTCGATCAATCTCTTAACCCCAGCCAATTTATCCTTCATCGCTCAACTCTTGGCACATTACAATTGAGTATCACTAGCCTTTTAAAATATTTCATTACATGTAATCCATAGGTTCAATACCATGGGTCACCAATAACATGTTCTTGAAACCACCACCACTGTTGACCTAACAACTTTGACAGTTTCACCGAGTCGGGTTTAATTGAGCATTCCCCAATTTAAACTTGACTTGGGGTTTCCCATGACCAAATGCGGCCAAACCTCCCTCAAAGTGAAGGTATCAGAGAATCCTACACGCTGCCCCCTATCACCTAGGTCTATGTCTAGACTTTACTAGTGAAATTTTAAACCATGAGTATGCATTCCTAACTTGGTCTTATTGTGGTATTCCCATTTACATTCAACTCCATTAATTTTTAATTATTATTTTTTTCATTGTTTCCATCTTGACACTTGTGCCTCCATCTTCTCACCTTGCCATTCCTCCATCTCTTTATGCTCACTTCTTGGTAGATCTAGAACCAGACAATAGATCCAACCACACCTAACATATCCATCAGATCCAAGCATCCAAGCCATATATCCTTCACACACTTCGAGCCAAAATAGCTAAGTGAGCCTTCACTGCTCAGCTTCATGCCCTCTGCACGCCCATGGACTTGGCTCCCATGGCTTCACCATCCACACACAAATTGTCCTCTACTCTTTAAGTCTCTCGTGGCATTCAACGCCCCTTAGGGATTTAAACCCTAGCTCTGTACTTCGCCAACTACATCTTTCTTTTCATCATCGTTAACCATAGCTCCGATACTAGTACCATAGCTCCGATACTAGTTGTTAGGAAATAAAAATGAGAGAGAGAGAGAGAGAGAGATAAAATAACGATAACATAACAACACACACACACAAATCACACAAGATTTACCCTAGAAAACCTTAACAAGAAATCCAACAATATATCTATTATTGCCCAGTTAAACCTGGTCATGCTGGCCAATCTCCCAACCTTGACCAAGTGAGTCTTCACCACTCAAATCTTGACATAATACAATGGAGTATCACCAACCTTTTAAAGGATTTCATTACATGTAATCCACAAGCTCAATACCATTGGTCACGAATACCATGTTCTTGAAACCGCCATTGTTGACCTAACAACTTTGACTCTTTCACCAAGTTAAGTTTAACCTAACAATTTTAGCTACTCACCAAAAATTTAATGTATATGGTTGTAGTGGTTAAGATATTGTAACATCCTCACTATAATCCCCGGTTTAATTAATGCTTGATGTAGATATGAATGTGGCCATGGCCAAGCAATGTAATATGTGAATTGTATTTTTGAATTTTAATAAATAAAATGTGATACCAACTACTGGGGACATGGAAAAAGATTGGGGGCTGAGTTTTCCACAAGAGGATGGAGTGTCTAAGAGGGGTCCAAGGGGGAAATTATTTATGGGTAATTATTCAAACCAACTTTCTTGTATTTTATTATCATTAGGGACAACCTTCTATTTTTCCGTTGAGTGTTTCCAAAGCCAATCATCAAAATCATGTAAGAGGGTGGGTGTATAAGTCACATCCATAGTTATTGGGAGCATGGGGTTGAAGTACAATCAACATTGGGCAGAGTGAGCAGTCAATTGGCTTTGGAGAAAAGGAAATTCATATGGCCAAATAGAGTAGCTTTTCATCGGGCATATTTTTGCATGAACAACAAGCAGAGAACATGGAAAAAGCGCATTAGAACTAGAGAAACAATGCAAGGTGAATTCTAGAGCGTTTTTGGAGTTAAATATCGAAAAGCCAGGTTGTCAGGCCTAAAGAGTGAACTCTTGCGTGAGTTGCACTATAACAACAAGTGATTGTTGTTGTTTTCCTGGTAGTTTTTCCTAGTAGTGAGTTCCTTTGAGTTCCTAGTAGTGAGATTTCCAGTTACTTGTGTTAGAGAGACCCAAATAAACAAATGGTGCATCCCGATGGACTGCGAGCAAAGAAGGGGCACATTTCTTGGGTTGTGTAGGACAAAAGGAAGAGAGTTGGTGGAATTTAGGATAGTTGTAGGAGAATGCCAGTGGGTTGTGGGATATCTAAGTTGTGAGCGGACAATGAGAGACACCCTTTTCTTGTGGATTCCTAGCCCCAACTCTGGGGTGACTTGTTGTTGAGATATGGAACAACAAGTCTATGGTTGGGTGGAATTTCCATCCCAAGAAGATGGCTGCACAACTGTTTTAAAAAGATAAGTGTTTATATGTTTTTCAAAGTTAATTTATGAGTTTAACCACTGTGTATTTTATTCTGTGAATAAGAATGATTTATATGTTGTTGTAGAGGGATTTAATTGTTGCATTCATGTAATTTTAGCATGTTGTAGCTGCATATATTTAAATGGTATCAGATAATGGTTAAATCAGTGTATAATTTGTAGTTGGTAAGCTACAAGAATTTAGTTATCCGAAAAAAATGGTTTTTATGTGTATTACGCGTAGTGATGTTTCTTGGTTACGCTGGGGAACCATACATATTGGTATCAAAGCTATAGGTTCAACTTAGAGCCTACATGGGCTAGAAACAACACATAGAAGTTGGAATTGCATATTTACAGTTTAGAGGATGTCTGCAATGTGTTTCTCAAAATTTCCAGACAAAATTATGGGAAATTGCTTGTAATTTTGGGAAAATTGATAATAGGGGTTAAAATCCACAAATTTTAATCTCTAGTTGAGTGTTTTCATATTTGGAATGGGAATAATTTGGTATTTTCGAAACAACCATTGTGAAATTGGGAAAAATTGGACAAAAGCCTAAATTTCTACAATGAAATTCATTGAGAAATTGACACAAGAGTGTCAGATTTATGGTGCTCAAATTGACACGAAAAGGGACGAAATTGGCCATAAGAAGCTAATTACAGAGCTTCCATGGCAGTTGAGAAAGAAATTTTGAATTTAGGCATTTTTGAAAAATTTGAAATTTTGGAAAATTAGAGTAATTTTCCATACATGATGTCGGCAGTGACATGGATGCCACGTGTTAGGTGATGTGGAATGCCGCAGTGGAAAGTCAAAATGGTAGTGTGGCAGTACATGGTAGCAATGTTGGGGTTCTGCAGTGCATGGTGGCAGATCTGATAGTTGATGTAGGTGTGATGTGGACAAGGCGGTGAGCCTACCATAAGTGGTATCTCGGGTTAACAAAGCAATTTTGAAAACTTTGTTGAGCATGTGAAACCAATGAGGGAGTGCCACGTATGCCATAATGGTTTGTGGTATCACATTGATTGTGGGTCGTTGATCTGCTCCGATCTTCGCCATTAGATCTAGGGAGTATGCAAGTTGCACGTGCATGAGGAAAAGGGTGTGGGATGGGACCCACCCATCCCCACGACCAATGAAGGGATTCCAAGTGGATGGATGGAAGAGGAAGTGGGACCTCTGTCCAATATGAGGTTGGACATGGTACCACGTGGATTGTTGGGTACGGTGGGCCTCAAAAGGTAAAATAAAATAAACATAATGAAGAAGAGGAAAGAGAAGAAGGGTGCCAGGAAGGGGGAAGGTGATGGAGGTTGATGGGATATGGCCAGGGTGTCTAGGAGGATTATATTGCATCACCTCAGGGTTCCATGTGGATCTAGAAGGCCACATCAACAACCATGTCAGCAAGGATGCCACATAGGCAAAAGTTGCCTACAATTTAAAAAAAAAACCCAAAGTATAGAACCATTTTCTTATTTTGGACATAATTGGAGAAAAATAACGCAGGTTCAAATAATTTTTTTAGGTTTTGTTTACAGTGAGGCGATTTACAAAAGTGTTAGTGAGGGCCACTGGCCATTTCTTCTTGAATTTTCCAGAAAGTTCAAAACAATGGTTTTCAAAGATTTAGGTCTAGTTAAGTGATTGAGATCCATATTAAGTTGAATTTTTTAGAGAGAGTTCCAAAGAAGACATGAAAATACCTAGTGAAGTAATTGGCTAAAATATAAGGAGTTTGGAATGAGGATGTTGGAACAAGCCAAAATCCACTATTTTGGGGATTTTTAGGATTTTTAGAGGAGGAAAGGGTCCTGAGATGGTAAATTTGGAATTTTTTATTTAATAAATATTTTGTATACTAATCAAACTAGACAACTTTGGTTTGGTGAAGTTTTTCCAGAAGTGCACAATTTGGCTAAAAATTCTAAGTCTTGAAAAATGAGTGAAAAATGACAAAATTGTCATTTTCAGATTGTTGTAGTTTTTGAATGGAGCATCTGGAAGTTGTTGTGAGTTCAGTGTCAAAAGTATTATTTGTGTCTCATACAAAAGTTTCCCTGGTTCCTAACATATTTGCCTCTATAGGTGGCCAAAGTTGGTGTTTGAGATTATTTTGCATTTGGGAGAAGGTGCACAAGAGGGGTAAAGTGGCAATATTCAATTGCCCATAACACCAGCTCAGAATTCATATTTGGGCAAACGAATAGTTGTTGGAAAGGTTTTGAGGAGGAAAATCCATCTAGCAACCCCAAAAATTGATCTAAGTAGTAAAATTTACAATCAGCTCAGAAGAAGATGACTAGTGGCCATTAAAGAGCATAAAATTTATGCATTCTTTTTCCAGAATCGTGTATGTATATATTTTTTTCTAATAGAAATTTTATTGCATGCACATTTTCTTGAAAAATTAAGAGGTTTAGGAGGGAAATTTGTTTTCTGAGTGAGAACCACAGTCATGTAAGATGCCCAGGGATCTTACAGTCATGAGGAGGAGGTCACAGGTCTACATGCCAGCATGGGAAAGCCTGCATAGAGAGGTGCAGAGCTATAGGGAAGATAATGAGAAGATTATGAAAGCTCAAGAGGAGATACTATAGAGTATGAAAATGTTATATAGGAAAGACAATAAAGACTCTAACACAAAGCAAGTGGATAGTACAAGACATGTGGCAACATCCAAATGCCGTAGCAGAAAGGATGAGCATGGGAATGACAAGAAGTCAATGAGCATGAGAATAATCCATTGTTTCCCAGAGCAATCCACTAGGAGAGATAATGCAAGTTCAGGCCTAGAGAGAAACCCAAGTGTGTCTCCTATCAAGAGGAAAAGGATAAGGCCTGAGGTAGAAATCTTGCAAGATGAACTTAGAAAAATCAAGCCACAAAATTTGAGTGGTCAATAGAGGAAGGGAGAAGAGGTCGAGTCCAGGCTATTGGAAATGAAGAAATATTTCTAACTTCATGGCTATCCCTCAAGGGTAGAAACAAGAATTTCAACCTACCACTTGCAAGGAAAGACAACTATGTGGTGGGAGAAGCTTAAGCAAGCCAAACACCTTGATAAGAGGAATGTATCATGGAGGTAGTTCAAAGGATATTTCTAGGAGAAATCTTTGTCAGAGCATTACTATGAAAGAAATATGAAAGAGATATTTGAACTCAAATTGGGAAGCATGACAATGGATGAATATGAGAAGAGGTTATTTGAGTTGTTGAAGTATGTGGGATTCATAAAGGATGAGAAGGTCAAAATCCAAATGTTTTTGAGTGGGTTACTTTCCTTCTACAATGAAAAGATACACTATGATAACCCCATGAATTTGGAGGAGACTATAAGAAGAGAAAAAACATTTTTATGAGTGGAGCAAAGGGAGGCCATCCTTCCAAAAAAAAATGGAATGAAAGGATGAGAGGAAAGAGGGATCAAAGGAAGAAAGGTATTAAGACACCCTTTTTCAAGAACAACTCACAAGTAAATCAACAAGGATAGTCAACCCAAAATGAGCCCTAGAAGACAGATTCATTTAAGAAAAGTCTAAGGCACCAACCTGTACAATGTTGGGGATGTGAGAGAAATCACTTATATAGGGATTACCCTCACAAAATTGAAAGAATGAAGATTGTCCACAACATCTAGGAGGATAAAATAGTGGAAGAGATGGGTGGAAACATGCCATGGATTTATGTAGTCTTAGAAAATAAACAAGAAAAGTATCAATACCCATGATTGAAGTGGAAGGTGAGATTGATAGATAGTCCATAGAAATTTTAACTGATTTTTGACCTATCCATAGTTACATAAACTCTAACATGGTTGAAATATTTCACTTACAGAGTAAGCATAATAAATATTGGTTAGTTTAGTTATCCACAGGGGCTTATAGGAAAATCAGTGAGTTGGTTGAAGATCTTATAATAGTCATGAATGGACTCAACACAAAGGTAGATGTGAATGTCATACCTTTAGGTTGATATGACTGCCCAATTGACATGGATTGGATAGAAAAACACAATGTTGTCCTAGATTGTTACAACAATACAATCACTTGTCTCGATGGGGAAGGACAACAAGGTAATATTCAATGCATTTCGAGACCTATAGCCATTATACAAATTTCATCCATGCACCTAAAAAAGAGTTTCAGGAAGGGATGTCAAAATTTTGCAGCCCATATGGAAGAGGCAGCCAAAGCTAAAGTAGAAAGCATTGAAAAAATTCTAGTCTTGAGGGATTTTGAAGATGTTTTTGTGGAAATCCTAGTATTTCCACCACAAAGAGACATTGCTTTCTCTATTGATTTGGTGCCAATAACTGCTTTAGTGTCCAAGACACATTACAAAATGAGTACACCCAAATTGAAGGAGTTTGAAATGCAACTTGAAGAACTTTTGAAGAACGGGTATATACGCCCAAGTGTGTCACCTTGGGGATCCCCAATTCTTTTTGTGAAGAATAAATATGGAACCTTAAGGTTGCGTATTGATTTCAAACAACTGAAGAAGGTCACCATAAAGAACAAATATCCTTTACCAAGGATTGATGATCTATTTGATCAAATGAAAGGTGCAAACATATTTTCCAAGATCGACTTGAGATCAGGTTATCATCAAGTGAGGATAAAGGGAGAAGATATCAACAAGAAAATATTCAGAGCAATATATGAGCATTATGAATTTACGATAGTGTCACTTGGGCTATCAAATGCCCTAGCTGTTGTCATGTACTTGAAGAAGGGAGTGTTGAGGGGATACCTGGAAAAGTTTTTGATTGTTTTCCTGGATGATACACTCATCTTCAAAGATCGAAGATGAACATGAGAAACATTTAAGAATGGTGCTGCAAGTTTTAAGAGAGTATAAATTGTATGCCAAACTAAGTAAGTGCATATTTTATCAAAATATGATTCACTACTCGGGGCATATTATTTTAGTAGATGGGATAAAATTTTATCCCAAGAAGATAGAGGGCATTAGAGAATGGTTGATGCTAAGAAATGTAACATAGGTAAGATCATTTATGGGTCTTGTATGTTATTGCTGAAGATTCATAAAAATATTTTCAAAGATTACAAGCCCAATCACTTCTTTGCAAAAGAAGGGAGTGAACTTTGAATGGACTTCCAAGTGTGAAGAGATATTTTAGTAGCTGAAATACATTTTGACAAGTGTGCCAATATACATTTTGACAAGTGTGCCAGTATTGAAGATTGCAGATCTAGATGAATATTTTACAGTGTACATTGATGCGTGCAAGGAAGTGCTCGGTGGATTCCTCACTCAAAATGATCATGTGGTATGTTACGAGTCTTGCAAATTAAAAGAGCATGAGAGAAATTATGCTACACATGTCTTGAAATTAGTAGCCATTGTTCATGCACAAAAGATGTGGAGACATTACCTCATGGGGAGAACATTTGAGCTAATGACAGGTCACTATGGTCTTAGACATTTATTTTGACAACCAACATTAAATGCCAAACAAACTAGATGGCTCAGATTTCTAAGTGAATATGACTTTGAAATTAAACATATCAAAGGAAAAGATAATCAGGTGGCTGATGCACTCAACATAAGAGCACATGAGATGCATATGGTAGCCATCAGTATGTGCAACGTAAATTTAAAAGATAAAATAATTGAAACAACAAATTCAGATAATCGCTATTTAAAAATAAAAGAAACATTACAACAAGGAAATTTACAATAGAAATTTAAATAATACGAGTTGCAAGAGGATGGAATACTCATGTATAGAGGGAAAATATATGTGTCATATTCCGGTGAGATAAAAAATACAGTGCTGAAGAAAATGCACAATGTACCATATGCTAGGCGCTTAGGATATCAGAAATAAATTGTGGTTGTAAGGAGCCAATATTTTTGGCCCAGAATGAAGAAAGAAGCGATTGATTACATAGCCAGATTCTTGGAGTGTCAAAAGGTAAAGGTTTAACATAGACTTCCAACAGGGCTATTACAACCATTTCTCATTCCAGAATGGAAATGGGAAGTAGTTACAATTGATTTTATTACAAAGCTTCTCAGAACAATAAAACAACACAATTCCATCATGGTGGTGGTGGAAAAATTGACGAAGACTGCACATTTTATTCCTGTGAAGACTACACACAAGGAAAAAAACATTACAAAGATCTACATGAAAGAAGTTGCTAGGCTACATGGAGTGCCCAAGGAAATTGTTTCAAATAGAGATCCAAAGTTCACAACAAACTTTTGGAAAGGTTTCTTCAAAGGATTTGTAACAAATTTAAATGTCAATACAAAGTATCACCTAGAGTCAAATGGGAAAATAGAGAAAACCAACAGAATCATTGAAGACATGCTCAAAATGTATGTGATGGACCAACCATCAAAGTGGGAAGATTATATCCACTTAGTTGAATTCACTTACAATAATGGGTATCATGGTTCATTACAAATGAGTCAATTTGAAGCATTGTATGGCAAGAAGTGTAACACACTAGTGAGCTGGGATAACCCAGTAGACATAATTGTCATTGGACCAGATTTGATAAAGAAAATGGGAGAGCAGATGATAAGGATCAAACATAATTTAAGGGCTTCCCAGGACATGTAGAAAATCCATGCATACAAGAACAAAGTATTTAGAGATTTTAAAGTGGGCGAACATGTTTTTCTAAAAGTGAAAGCGAAAAGAAGTTTGCTAAGATTGGGTTGCTGCCCAAAGTTGGTAGCAATATATTGTGGGCCTTTTGAGATCTTAGAAAAGATAGGGCCATTTGCATATATGTTATCATTTCATGCATCCATGAAAGTGAACAATGTATTTCATGTCTCATTATTAAAGAAATATGTGCATGATCCTGACCACATAATTGATTGGACTCTGATCCACGTGGAGCACGGAGGGGGTTTCGGGGTGGAACCAATATGCATCCTGGACCGGAAAGTCAAAGTGTTCAGGAACAAAGCAATCAACTTGGTAAAGGTACAATGGACCTGCTGCGGTCCTGAAAATACAACGTGGGAGCATGAAGAAACTACGTGGGAGGAATACTTGCAAAGTTTTGTCAATTTTGAAGGAAATAGAAGCTAAATATGTAAGACTCCATTTTTGGGCAGCTAGGGTTCCAGAACCACACCTCATAATTATTGGTCACCTATGTTGATAGCCCTGGTAAAAAAATGGTGCAGCCTGATGGACTAAGAGTAGTGAAGGGGGCACATTCCTTGGGTCAACAGGTTGAGAGAAACAAGAGATTATGATCGGAATTGTTGGTTGAGTCGTGAAATTGTAGATTTTTTTTCTCTAAGTATTGTGATGCAAATTTGTATATGTATTTTGGCATGATGTTGTGCACCAAGGATGGTACACAATTGTATGGGAGGGGAATGTAACATCCTTGCTATAATCCCCAATTTAATTAATGCATAATGAAGATATGAATGTCGCCATGACCAAACAATGTAATATAAAAATTGTTATTTTGAATTTTAATAAATAAAATATGATGCCACCTACTGGGGACACGGAAAAAGATTAGGGGCTCAGTTTTCCACAAGATAAGGGAGTTTCTAAGAGGGGTCCAAGGGAGGAATTATTTATGGGTATTAATTCAAACCAACTTTCCCGAATTTTATTATCTTTAGGGAAAACCTTCTATTTTGTTGTTGAGTGTTCCCAAAGCCAATCATTAAACTCATGTGAGAGGGTGAGTGTAAAAGTCACATCCCATAGTTATTGAGAGCATGGGGATGACATACAATAAACATTGGGTAGAGTGAGCAGTCAACTGACTTGGGGGAAAAGTAAATTCATATGGCCAAAGATGGTAGTTTTTCACCAGATGTGTTTTTGCATGAATAACAAGCAGAGAACAAGGAGAAAGGGCACTAGATATGGACCAACAATGGAGGGCGAATTCTAGAGCGTTTTTGGAAATAAAGACTGAATAGACAGGTTGTTAGGCCTGAAGAGTGAACTCCTATGTGAGTTCCACTGTAACCAAAAATGATTGTTGTTTTTTTCCTCATAGTTTTTCCTAATAGTGAGTTCCTTTGATTTTGTAGTAGTGAGATTTCTAGTTACCTGTGCTAAAGAGACATAGATAAATGAATGGTGCAACCCAAGGGATTGAGAGTAGTGAAGGGGCACATTCCTTGGGTTGGTCAAGTCAAGAGGAAGAGAGCGGGTGGAATTTGGGATAGTTTTAGGAGAATGCCAGTGGGTTGTGGGATATCTGAGCTGTGAGTGGACAATGAGAGACACCCTTTTCTTGTGGATTCCTAGCCCCAACTTGGGAGTGACTTGTTGTTGATATCTGGAACAACAAGTCTATGGTTGGGTGGAATTTCTATTCCAAGAAGCTGGTTGCACAACCGTTTAAAGAAAAAGTGTTTATATGTTTTTTTGAGTTAATTTATGAGTTTAACCAGACTGTATTTTAATATGTGAATGGGAATGATTTATATATTGTTTTAGATGAGTTTAATTGTTGCATTCATGTAATTTAGCATGTTGTAGCTACATATAGTTAAATGGTATCGAACAAGTGTTAAATTTGAGTATAATTTGTAGCTGGTAAGCTACATGAATTTAGTTAGCAGAAAAAAAAGTTTTTTATGTGTATTCCACGTAGTAATATTACTCGGTTAAGCTTACAAATATTTTTTAACATAGTTTGTTTTAAATAAAAGTATTCATCTTTTTGTAAAGAAGATAGGTAGACAATATTACTAAACTAGAGGAAGAATAGAATGTAGAATGTGTAGCAGCATTGATTGTAAAAGAATTCAATTTGTAATATAAATATGTGTTTTTTCTTGCATATACAACACTCTTAAATACTCTGGTTTAATCCTTTGTTTTAGTTTTTTCATTTGCACACTCTCTGTTTCTTTTCTAAAGATTAGTATCACAACAGGTTTTAGGAGGCTTTGATGTTTATCTTGTGGTTTTTTGAGATGGCTAGGAAAAACATCATGTGGCAACTAGTACCATGTAATATACCAGATATAAAATGTATGCAGAAAAGAAAAATGCCAGTAATGGCAGAATAACAACAATATAACCAGAACATTCACCACAATATCACTGAAATGATATAAGAATAACAACAGAAATAACACTTTGAATCTGAAAGAAATGTTCA
>SNQJ01S0002625.1:85719-133022 GCA_010110895.2 Picea sitchensis
CCCCTTGGTGGCTAACCAAAACCCATGAATATCAACTTGCTAAGTCACCCCATCAATCACCCCAACAATGGTCAAGTGGATTAGTGTAAGATCCAAGCAATCATCATAAATGAAAGGAACCTAATGCACATATAAGAGGGTTATAATGATCAAATATAACACATACCATGATACCTTGGACCAATTACCTCATGGAGCAAGAGTCCTCTCCGATGCAAGTCCAAGCCGGTGGTGATGGAAGCTGCTACTGCTGACAGGACAAATCTGACGAAGAAGAAGAAAGATGGGCCCTCCAGGTCCATGCTCAGGTCAATGCTGCTCTCGGTACTCCATGTCTAGGACCTGTGGGCCTCGAGACATGATCTCCTGGTTATCCCTAGATATCGGGGATAACAATGCCTTAAACATTTCCATATGGTTGAGAGAGAATCCAACAAAGAATCCTAGCTGAGCGCAAGGAGTGCACCCAGAACTGTAAGTCCATCTTACAAAGCTCAGGATGAAGAGCGAGAAGTTTCCGAGAAGGAACGAAGAAGTCCACAAAGGAACGTGAACTTGGAAGGTTTTCAAGCCGAGCAAAGTCGCGGAAGGAAGTCTGCGCAGAGGTCTGCAAGGAGTGCATAAGGATTTTCAAGAACAACTTAAGTCTCAAAAGGTGAATTTGTGCTAAGTGGACAAAGGATTCGAGGACTCGTCGAAGTCCTGAAGACGTAGAAGGAAACCATTGTCGAGGAGAAGACAGGTGGCAGAAGATCGAGAGGTTCGGGAGAAGGAGCTTCGTAAGGTTTTCCGGGAGAAAAAAAAGGGTCTCTGCGAAGTCGCGAAGAGCGATTTCATTCTGGATTGTTGGATCCAGAGGACACGTGGCATAGATCCATGCAGTTCGGGAAAATCTAGGAGGGAACACTTGAGACAGGATCTCGCGAAGTCCGAGTTTGCAAAATTGATCACAACCATTGATCGTGAGAGGAACGTGGACCGTAGATTGGTCCCAAAGTATTCAACGATTTAGAAGTCGGGAAGGAGGAGAAAGTCGCGCGCGAAAGTCCCAAAGCGCGGGGTCGTGAAGGGAGCTAGCCCATGGTCATAGTCCGTGGTCACTTGCGGAAGAGACCTGTGTGTGTGGACATCAAGGAAGGAGTCTAGCACATAGAGCTAGCGCTATCGACGTTGAATTTTGAAAGCACTAAGGAGAAGGTCTGCGGGTGCCACATAACCCACGCTAGGAAAAGAAAGGACCTGTGATATAATTTCGGGTTCCAAGAAGGAATCTAAGGCACCGCTTCGACTCATATAACAAACAATCATAGACCGAGAGGTCATGCAACCTCCGAAGGAGGGGTGGGGTTGGCGCCATAGTGGTATCGGAGCTAATGTTTTGCCTATAGACAGTAGGTGAAAGAGGAGACAAAGGAGATAGTCTGATACCAGAGTGGTATGAGAGCTAATTTTTTGCCTGTAGATAGCAGGTGAAAGAGGAGACAAAGGAGATAGTCTGATACCAGAGTGGTATCAGAGCTAATTTTTCTCCTGTAGACAACACGTGAAAGAGGAGACAAAGGAGATAGTCTGATACCAGAGTGGTATCAGAGCTCTAGTTCATCTGTATATTTCAGGTGAAGGAAGAGCATATATTTGCATGCAGATCGCAGACAAAGTTGAGAAGGTGGAAGGAGATAGTCTGATACCAGAGTGGTATCAGAGCACAATTTCTTCTGTAGATTTCAGGTGAAGGAGGAGCTGGAGATGCTCTCATTTGTAGAGTGAAAAACAGACTTGCCAGGAGGGAAAAGTAGAGGGTGAACATGGCCATTGAAGGTCACAAGCATGGCTGAGGAGGAGTCCACTCTGTTAGGGTCCTAACCTGCACATAGGTAGAACAATATATTTGGATGTAATAAAGGTCAATATTAATAAGGCCTTTCAATACAATAGAATAAGTCGAATGTAAGAAGACCTAATAGAAGCTTCCGCTTCTAGAAGGATCTTCCTCTAGATGCTTCTTTTGATAGACATATTTAGTATAAATAAGATTCGAGGGTATGAGAACCCTAGTTTGGATATTATTGTAATAGAGCTCTGGTCAACTGGAGGTTTCCCCCTCGAAGAGGCCCGTGAACATTGCTTTCATAATCAAAGTGCTATTTATGTTGTTATTCTTATATCATTTCAGTGCTATTGTGGTGATTGTCCTAGTTATATTTCTATTATTCTGCCATTTCTATCATTTTATTTATGTTCTGCATACTTTTTATATCTGGTATATTACAAGTGGTATCAGAGCACTTTCCTCGGCAGAAAGTGTGGGTTAATTTTGTTTTTAGGGTAGAGACGTATTCCGAAGTATTTAAGACATAAATATCTGTCGTTACGTGCATAAACCCGCGGTTGAGGGATTCATACACGCAGGAAATACAAGTGGTACTTAAGCGCACATCTGTTGGCCACCCCTGTAACCCTTGTTGGTACCCCTTCGAGTGGTAGCGCATCAGACAACACTTGTGTACGGATCGACCTAGATTACCTGAAGCCCTCTTTAGATAAACTGATCGCTCTCTTGACTGCTATAGTGCCACCGAGAACAACACTCGAGAAGATACTCTCTAGTACCTGGGTAGTCAGGTAGTACGGCTAAGGGTACGGTCTATCCTCCTTAGTTAGTGCCTTGAGGTATTGGGCCAAGTACTACTGTTGGACCCCGCACATATATCAAAGAGATATAGCACAGGGCAAACCCTTGTTTGTAGAATCCTTGAACACCTAACCCTTGGGGATAGAAACATTAACAAATTAAAACAGACAAGATCTCTTACCGCACAAATGTGTTCAGGTTGCCAAATAACTACAAATTTCTTCCTGGTTAAGCATTTGGGCATTTCATTATTGCAGTATTCTTCATACCGGAGTATAAGTATGGAAATTTTTGCACCATTATTTGAGACCTATTCCATTGGATTCATCTCTTCGTCCTTATTACATTCATACATGTCATTTTTCAGCAAAATTTTTGACCCAACCCGCCCCATTTCGGTTTCCTCATCATCATGGCCCATACTCGTAGCCAAGACCTGGAAGCTCACTTCAATACCTTGCAATCTAATTTCACTGAGACCCAACAAGAAGTGAAACAACTCAGTGCCAATGTTGCCGCCCTCAATACATCCATGCAATCCTCAATGGAGGAAATCAAACAAGACCTGAATACCCAGCTTGAATCTGTTGTTTCGATGCTCTGCACCAAGATACATATCCCTACAGATAACCCTTTATCTGACCCACCTTCAGATACTAAAGCTGAACATTCCTCTAACTTTTAGCACCATCACTTTCAACGTGACCTACGTCTTTCGCGGGTGGATGTGACCAAATTTGATGGCTTGGATCCCACTGGTTGGGTAACTCAAATGGAACATTAGTTCTCTTTATACGACATTATAGATGACTTGGCCAAACTCTGGTATGGTGTTCTCCATCTAGATCAAGAACGTTGGCAATGGTGGCAATGGAGAAAAACTTCCCGTCAAGGGTATATTGCTTGGACACACTTTGTAGTAGAGATTTATGACGCTTTGACACTGACACCAACCATTTGGGACGTTTGACAAAGCTGAAAAAATCAGGAACAGTGGAAGACTTTATAGTTGCCTTTGAGCGCCTGGATTTTTGGACATGGGGCATGTCTGATGCCTTTTTCCGAGAGCGTTTTATCAGTGGCCTCAAGGATGATATTCAGGCCCATGTCCTCATGGCTCGGCCTCAGAGTTGGATGGAGGCTACTCAAAGAGATAAATAAGCACAACAGGTTGTATCTTCTCAAAACTGGAAACCCTCCTTTATCCCTCGCACTAAACCACTAAATCCCACTACTCCCTCCACTCCACTAAATATCCAAAAATTGACCAGGGCTGAAATGGCTGAATGCCAACTCGAAGGCCTTTGTTATAATTGTGATGATAAATATTTTCTGGGCCACAAGTGTAAGGAACAAAAGATTTTTATGGCCATTTTAGAGGATATTTCAGAAGAGGATGTTGAAACTCCCCTTATGTCTGAGTCACCTGAAACCACTGACATAACCCCTCCCTAAGATCCTCCTGAAGTAGAACCGGTCATTTCCCTAAATGATCTCACTGGCTTCTTTTCTCCCCAAACCCTCAAGCTCATTGGTTACATCAAGCATAGGAAGGTCATCATTCTGGTTGGTAGTGGAATCACCCATAATTTTATTCATCGACGCATTTCCCAAGAAACTCATTGGTACATCCATGTTGTCAATAATTTCCAAATCATGATTGCCAATGGTGGCTCCATGAAATGTGGAGGGCGTTGTGAAAATATGCGTCTCCAAGTTGGTTACTACCACCTCAAATCTCATATGTTTTCTATCGACATGGTCAGTTGTGACATTATGTTGGGTGTAGACTGGCTAAGGACTTTGGATCCAAATCTCATGGATTTTAAGGAATTAACCATGCAATTAGACTAGGAGGGTCAACAATATAAGTTCCAAGGAATCACCACCGGTTCACCAGAGATCATTAGTTCCCATTGCATGCAAAAACTGCTAAAAAAAGGTCATTCTGGTGTTATTGCCCAACTCCATGCCATACAAGCAACATAGACACCCTCGGTGCCGCCAGACCTCCAATCCATCCTTTCTAAACATAAAGTGGTCTTTTACACTCCCAAGGGACTCCCTCCTTCCCGTGGTGTTCATGATCATTCCATTCCCCTTGTACTAGGAAGCCTTCCTCCCAATATTCATCCGTATCGTCACCCCTTTTCCCAAAAAAATGAAATTGAGAAAATGGTCCAAGAACTCCTTAACGCAGGCGTTATCCGCCCTAGTACAAGCCCCTATTCTTCTCCTGTGGTCATGGTCCTGAAGAAATAAGGTTCTTGGCGAATGTGTTCTGACTTCCGTGCCCTCAACAAACTTACCATTAAAGACAAATTTCCCATCCCTGTCATTGATGACCTCTTGGATGAATTGAGTGGCACCTAGTTCTTTATTAAACTCGATCTTAATTCTGGCTACCACCAGATACGTATGAAAGAGGTAGGCATTCCCAAGACTTCCTTTAGAACACATGAGGGCCACTATGAGTTTTTGGTCATGCCCTTTGGTTTGTGTAATGCCCCCTCCACCTTCCAAAGCCTCATGAATCATGTCTTTTGTCCTTTTCTTCATCATTTTGTCTTAGTTTTCTTTGATGATATCCTCATCTATAGAAAACCCTGGACAAATCATCTTGTCCATATGGATCAAGTTCTCCATCTACTCTCCCAACACCAACTTTTCCTGAAACAATCTAAATGTGCTTTTGGCGCCTCAAAAGTCGAGTACTTGGGTCATCTGGTTGGCAAGGACGATGTCAGGGTGGATCCTAAAAAGATTGAAGCTATGCAAGACTGGCCTCACCCAAAGACTCTCAAAAACTTGCGTGGATTTCTGGTCTTAACCGTTTATTATCGCAAGTTTGTTAAGAATTATGGAAAAATTGCAACACCTCTCACTGCACTCTTAAAAAAGAACTCTTTCACTTGGACTCCAACTGTGGCTCAAGCTTTTCAAACCTTGAAGATGGCCATGTGCACCACTCCAGTCCTAGCCCTTCCTGATTTCACAAATACCTTTGTCTTGGAATGTGATGCTTCAAGGAAATGAATTGGTACCGTCCTTATGCAAGAGGGTCGACCTTTGGCCTTTACCAACAATCAACTGTCTGAAAGAAATCTGGGCAAATCAATCTATGAAAAGGAAATGTTGGCTATTCTGCATGCCGTTGATTTGTGGCACCCTTATCTATTAGGGAAACGCTTCCAAATCAAGACAAACCATCAAAGCCTCAAGTATTTTCTCGAACAACGCATTTCCTCCCCAAAGAAACAAAAATGGGTGACCAAGCTCTTTGGATATGATTATGAGATCATTTACAAAAAATGCAAAGATAATGTGGTTGTGGATGCACTTTCCCGAAAGTATGAATATGACAGATCCCTTTTTTCTCTTTCCTTCATTGTACCAGATTGGCTCCAAGCCGTCCGCCAGGAATGGCTACACGATCCCAAAAGTTCACAACTAATCCAACAATTGTAATCCAATGCTCCAACTTCCCCAGGGTACTCTTGGCTCCATGATGAGCTTCAATACAAAGGCCGTTTGTATTTAAGCAAACAATCCAAACTTAAATCTATGGTACTTTCTGAGCTTCATGCTACACCCACAGCTGGGTACTCCGAGTTTACCAAAACCTATGACAGGGTCAAACGCTCTTTTTTTTGGGATGACATGAAACAAGACATTCGTAATTTTGTTGCTGAATGTGATGTGTGTCAACACAACAAGGGAGAAACAGTAAAATCTCCCAGCACACTACAACCGCTTCCGATTCCACCTTCTATTTGGAGGGATATCTCTATGGATTTTATTACAGGCTTACCCAAATCAACAAATAAATCAATCATCATGGTGGTTGTTGATTTCCTTTCCAAGTATGCTCATTTCTGTGCTCTTCAACACCCATTTACAACATCCACGGTGGCTCAACTTTTCATGGATTAGGTCTTCAAGCTTCATGGCATGCCGCATTCTATTGTTTCTGATTGCGACCCAACTTTCACCAACAATTTTTGGCAAAAATTGTTCAAGCTACAAGGCACCCAATTGCATCTCAGCGCAACTTATCATTCCCAGACTGATGGTCAAACAAAAGTTGTCAATAAGTGTTTGGATACATATTTGAGGTGTTTTTCTTTGGAAAAGAAAAATCAGTGGGATCAATGGTTACCCCTAGCTGAGTGGTGGTACAACACTTCATACCACACAACTACACACATGACTCCTTTTGAAGCGGTCGATGGACAAAATCCACCTTCAATTCTCTCATACTTACCTGGTGTCTCGAAGGTCCAGGCGGTTGACCAAACACTTACAATTTGAGAGGCTATTCTCCATAACCTCAAAGAGAATTTGGTCATGGCATAGAATCGCATGAAGAAACAAGCAGATCAAGGTCGCTCTGAACATCAATTTGCAGAAGGGATCAGGTGTTTCTTCGACTGCAACCTTACAAGCAAAATTCCCTCAAGTCTGAGCATTGTCAGAAGCTAGCAACCAAATTTTATGGTCCTTGTATAGTTCTCAAGCATGTGGGACAGATGGCCTATCAGTTAGCTTTTCCCAGTCATTCTAAGCCACATCCTTTTTTTCATGTTTCATGCTTAAAGAAGGTGATTGGAACTAAGTGCCAAGTTCAAACCAACCTTCCCGAGCTAGTCGAAGAAGGATCCATTTGGCTATAGCCACAAGCAGTTTTGGACCAACGTGAGCGTTGCCTGCATCAGAGAACCATCAAGGAAGTGTTAGTTCAGTGGAAAGATACAACTCCAACAGATGCCACTTGGGAACCAACTACCATTCTGCAGCAATTTCCACATCTCAAGCCTTGAGGACAAGGCTGTTTTTAAGGGGGCGGACATGTTAGGGTCCTAACCCACACATAGGTAGAAAAATATATTCAGATGTAATAAAGGTCAATATTAATAAGGCCTTTCAATAAAATAGAATAATTCCAATGTAAGAAGACCTAATAGAAGCTTCCGCTTCTAGAAGGATCTTCCTCTAGATGCTTCTTTTGATAGACATATTTAGTATAAATAGGAAATGAGGGTATGAGAACCCTAGTTTGGATATTATTGTAATAGAGCTCTGCTCAACTGGAGGTTTCCCCCTCGAAGAGGCCCATGAACATTTCTTTCAGAATCAAAGTGTTATTTATGTTGTTATTCTTATATCATTTCAGTGCTATTGTGGTGATTGTTCTGGTTATATTGTTGTTATTCTGCCATTTCTAGCATTTTATTTCTGTTTTGCATACTTTTTATATCTGGTATATTACACACTCACAGAAGATAAGAGATAATATGGACAAGGAGTTCAGTGAAATATGAGCACAAATGGAAAAACTAGCATTTAATATGCAACAAGAGTCAAAGGTGCGCTGAAGGTACAAATGGCCTTTGAAGAGAAAAAATAAGTGGCTTGTTCATAAGTTGTTAGCCAGGAGGAAACAATAGAGGTTGAAGAGGTGGATGAGGCATGTTGAAAACCTCAGTCATAAGGGAAAGAGATCTGACAATGGTCTTATAGATTTCCAGGTGGGAAATGAGATGGGATCAATAGGTCTCATAAACTGCCAGGTGGGAATATGAAACATCCCAGTTTTCTAGGTGGGCACGAGAGAAGAAGTAAGCTCAGTTGAGAGTTTGCATCAGGGGATGTTAACAGGTGAAGAGGAGGCGGAAGAAATACCTCACTCAGGAGGAGATTCATGTGGAACCGAGAGTCGCATGAATGAATATTATGAGAAGTTAAAAACTTCCGTCATAGAGGAGAAGGATCAGAGGGACATTCTGATCATTGGAGGAGTCGAGATATTCCTACCAAGTGGCCAAAGAGAGACTAGTGTATATGTTGCAGGTGCAACAAAGAGACAACCAACAGAGACTGTCAAGGAGGAGGAGTAATAGATACCAAGGTCTGTCCCAACAGAAGAAGAAGAGCATTTAGCAGAATTGCTCGACGTTTTCAACTAGGAAGCTGAACTGGATATGACTGCAACATTGAAGCCTACAACAAAAGAGGAAACATATAGCATCAATTTTGAAAATCTATTTGGGGAATTGGAATCTCTTGAGAGGAGAGTGGTATTGCAAAGCATGAACATCCAACAGGCTAAGTTGGAAGCATATGGAGGATTACACCAGCATGAGAAGCAGCTGGAGGAAGCTGGAATGGGACCAGCCGAAGGACTAGCAGGAGTGAATCTGTCAGGAGAGGTGGTAGCTGAGCATAAGCCCAGTGATAAGGATCCTACAGGAGTGAAGGCTGCAGCAGAGTGTCAAGCTAAGTCCACAAAGGAAGAAGATGTCTTGGGAAGTCAATGTGATTTGCCCATTGACAAGGAGGAAGTGCAGCTACTTAGTCTGCAATAGAAAAACCAGCCGATGAAGCAGCTAGATGAGGTGATCGAGGAGATAAGGAAGATGATGTTGGATTCGACAGAGGAAGAAGTCAACAAGAGGAAGCTGGACGAAAGGAAATTTTCACGAGCAACGGGGAAGATGCAGGAGCAGAAGAAACAGAGTAGAGGAGCCGAGAGACAGCTCAGGAGAAAGTTTCAGATCCATGTGGATTTCAGCCACGTTGGAAAGCTCATGAGAAGAAGCTCATGGTTTTTTCCACTATGAAGTATGATGCAAGAGCATCGCTCCACCTCAGCACGCTCCAACTAATCAACATACATGGTGCACATTCAAGGAAGGAGAGGCACCACCCTCTCATTGCCTCGAGAATCTAAGGCATGCTTGGGGCATTAATTGAGGACAAGATGGAAAGAGTGAGATATGCCTTCACACAAGCTTGAGATAAGGTCGCTATTAATAGGATGACGACAGAAGGGATATGGATCCGATTTGGAGAATATTTCCATCATTGCAATCTGTCCATTAGATAGGTGTTTGAATGGTGATTTGACACCACTAATTTATCTTACGAGGGAAGCTCATAGACCGCCTCTGGTATAAATCTTTGTATTGTAAGAAAAGTAGAGGTTAGAAGGGATAGGTAAGGTGGTAGACTGTTAGATAGGTTGGTAGAGATGTATAGGAGGGATACATAGAGCCGAGAATCAGTTGTAGCTTGGAATCCACCATTGTAATTTGACATTCCACCATTAATAAAAAATGACAGTTTTTCCTGTTTTACATTTCTGTATAATGGATGATGTGTTGTGAATGTCTTTTACATGCATTTGAATTGTAGGTGAATGTCAGAAATCATCTGCAGGAATAGAGATACAATTTTATATCCGAGAGTGTGTTGAGTTAAGTCTGGTTTTCTAGGCTAAGTGCAAGGAGTGCGCGACAGAGGGTGGAAACTCTGTAAGCCAACACAAGAAGTGTGTATGAACTTAGTGGAGTCAGAAGAGAAGCTTTCAGGAGGGCACACCAGGTTAATTTACAGACTCAGGGAGAAATTGCAAGGTGGTTAAGTGCCTTGGGAAGAAAAAATGTGTGGGAGAAAACACATCTCAGAGTTACTGAACACTCTGAAACACTCTGCCCGGAGGGCATCGAGTCAGTGTAAGCGTGCACAGAAGCAAAACTACTGAAGGTGTTGGTGAATCCAAGAATTGTTAAACATTCTTCTAAAGCAAGGCTTTGCAAGAAGTGCATCGACAAAGGAAAGGAGATGCCTTAAACCTTTCCATAAGGCCAAGAGAGAAGCCATAAGAGAATCCTAACCGAGTGCAAGGAATGCACCCAAAACTGTAAGTCCATCTTACAAAGCTTAAGAGGAAGAGAGAGAAGTTGCCAAGAGGGCATGAAGAAGTCCAAAAAGGAACGTGAACTTGGAAGGTTTTCAAGCCTAGTGAATTCGCGGAAGGAATTCTGCGCAAAGGTTTGCAAGGAGTGCAGAAGGAGTTTCGAGAATAGCTTAAGTCTCGAAAGGTGAATTTTCACTAAGTGGACAAAGGAGTCGAGGACTGACTGAAGTCCCGAAGACATAGAAGTAAACCATCGTCGAGGAGAAGACAGGTTGCAGAAGATCGAGAGGTTTAGGAGAAGGAACTTCGTAAGGTTTTCCAAGAGCAAGCAAAGGGTCTTTGCGAATTCGCGAAGAGTGATTTCATTCTGGATTGTTGGATCCATAGGACACGTGGCATAGCTCCACGTAGTTCGGGAAAATCCAGGAGGGAACACCCGAGATAGGAGCTCGTGAAGTCCGAGTTCGCGAAAGTGATCAAAACCGTTGATCGCAAGAGGAATGTGGACCGTAGATTGGTCCCGAAGTATTCGCCGATTTGGAAGTCAGGAAGGAGGAGCAAGTCGCTCGCGAAAGTCCTGAAGCATGGGGTCACGAAGAGAGATGGCTCACGGTCATAGTCCGTGGTCACTTGTGGAAGAGAACTGTGTGTGTGGACATCAAGGAAGGAGCCTAGCATAGAGAGCTAGCAATATCAGTGTTGAATTTTAAAAGCATTAAGGAGAATGTCCGTGGGTGCCACATAACCTGTGCCAGGAAAATAAATGACCTATGATATGATTTTGGGCTCCAAGAAGGAATCTAAGGAGCCGCTTCGACTCAAATAATGAATGATCCTAGATTGGGAGGTCGCATAGCCTCCAAATGAGTGGTGGGGTTGGCGCCATGGGGGTACTTCAAACCCTCAGAAGGATTCTCTAATGGTCTATCTGCATGGAGAGGGATAATACTAAGGGATTATCTCCCTTGACACCACTTCCATGGGTAGGATGGGGAGATTGAATTTACTCTTGTAGTTTCAGTGGGTTCATATTCTTTGCTGATGTTTGATGTGGATTCTCTCTACACTATTTATGTGATGGTCTAGGAAATTTTTTCCCCATTGGTTGATTTACAATCTTTGGATTCATTGTTACCTTTTGAATTTGTATAGAAATGTACATGAAGAAACCTGAAGGATTTATAATAAAGGGTAAGAAGGAGCTGGTCTATAAGTTAAGGAAGTCCCTTTATGGTCTAAATCAATGTCTTAGGATGTGGTACCAGAAGTTTGACACATATGTACTACGACTGAGATTTGTGAAAAGCAAGGCTAATAATTGTGTATATTGCAAACAGGTTGGTGAACATTTTTTGTATGTAGTGTTGTATGTCGATGACATGTTGTTGGTTGGAAACAACATGAATCTTATCAAGGAGGTGAAATAACAACTATCCTCCAAGTTTGACATGAGTGATCTCAATGATGCTAATTTTATCTTGGGGATGGAGATTAAGAGAGATCGTGCAGGTAGGAAAATCTGGTTAAATAAGAGAAAATATGTTAAGACAATTTTGCACAAGTTTAATATGAAGGAATATAAATTGGTAAAGGTCCCTATTCCTATAGGTGCAAATCTATTTGAAAAACAATGCCCCAAGACTCCGTAAAAGAAAGAAGACATGTATCATGTTTCTTATACTAGTGTTGTTGGAAGCTTAATGTATGCCATGGTATGCACTAGACCAGACATTGCCCATGTAGTGAGAGTTTTGAGTAGGTATATTCCAAAACTGAGAAAGGAGCATTAGATAATTGTTACAAGTATTTTCAGGTATTTTCGTGGCACCATAAATTATGCAATATTATATCAAGGAAGAATTGAATGAGATAGAGTGTTAGACGTACATGGATTTGTTGATGTTGACTAGGCTAGAGATTTGGATCATAGAAGATCTATAAGTGGTTATGTGTCTACACTATTTGGAGGAGCTATCAACTTGATGAGTATGAAATAGGATGTAGTGGCACTATCAACTACAAAATTTGAATACATGGTAGCCACTCATGAAAAATAAGAGGTTGTATGGTTGCATAGATTGTGTTCAGATATTAGGTTTGAACAACAACCTGCGAGGTTAGATTGTGATTGTCCAAGTGAAATCGTCCTAGAAAAGAACCATGCTTATAACTCCTAAGTGAAGGATATTGATGTGCAATACCACTTTGGGAGAGACATGGTTGAAAGAAATAAGGTATTGTTGGAGAAGGTTGACACCTTGCAAAATGTTGCAAATTCATTGACAAATTCCGTGAGAAGTGAGAAGTTTTATTGGTGTAGATAGGAAATGGGCATTCATGCCATAGATTGGTGACTTAATAAAAATAATATACCCTGATATATACAAAGAAAACAAGTGGAACAATATTGGATATGTTTTTTATTCTTTGTAGTATGAGGGTGGATTTTGGGTCAATGTTTTTGGCCGATGTTTTTCTGCCAATGGTTTTTGATCGATGGTTTTCGACCAATGTTTTTTTGGTCGAAGGTTTTTGTCCAATCATTTTTTGGTCGATGGTTCTTTGACTAACGGTTTTCATCCATTGTAATCTAATTCAGGTTTAGGAATTAGGGCATTAGATGTTGGAGAAAATATCTCTATATATTGTAAATATCTCTCTTTCTCTCTATATAAATTATGAGGAGGAGGAGTAGAGAAGGTAAAAAATGCTAGTTTTCTCAATTGGGTTTCTGTTATAGAAATATTTGCCTCACCCTATGAAATCTTGCATAGAGGGCCTTTTTCTATTTCCCTATGTAGACTTTTCATCCCTTTTTACAAATCCGAGAGCTAAAAAATACATTTTTTCCACATGTACACACCTTGCCTATTATACAACATGTGTATACGCAGGCTACACCACTACAACACACGTACATCGGGATTTGTGCCAAAAAATGAAAAATGGTGTCAGGTTTCCATGTCACGACAGGATATCTATGATCCTTGGCCTTCCATATACTAGAAACGTTCCGACTCGACCATTTAGTTCCATTTGAAGGCTATAAATGGGCCAATTCCAAGCTATGGAAAAGAGGAGAAATAATTCAACTTTGAGAGCAAAGTTACTTTAGAGAAATTATTCACTTCATATTGAGTCTGCATCCCTTTGTCCTTTAAGTCCGAACACAGTGTTCAACCCCCAAGCTCTTCCCTTATTGATTGAGAAATTCATTGTCTCTCCTCTATGAGCTTGCCTTTGGTGAAGGATTGAAGTGGTGGAGGCCCAGCTGGAAGGAACTTAGTTTCTCGGTTCTGAACCGTGCCGAAATGGAAGTATGTAACTTTTTCACTTCTATTGATCATATATTAATAGAAATACTATTTTCTTGTCCAATTGATATCTTGCAAATATTTGAATTATTATTCCATGGGTGTATTTGTTATGTGTATTAATGGATTATGATATTGAACGTGCTAACATCATATATTATCACCATATGCTTTCTTTGCTTGGTTGTTGAGGACTAGTTGCAGGTATATTGCTTTGGGTCAAGTGCTTAATGATGGGATTCATCGAACGTCTCGACGAGGTAGGCCTTTTATCTTGTCTCGCTGGCATGTTTGTTTATATAGCATACTTGAGAATAGAGTTGATTTCTGCAGTCATTTACATCTGTTGTGGTTTACCCTAGCCATAGAGATATTTTCCTCATAACAGGATTAACGACCATACTAGGGAGTTTAATCTTCTTTCTTAGGGTTTGGAGTGTTTTTCTCCTTAGATTTCTCTCGTTCCTATTGTGTTTCTTATCATATCATTTCTTGACAGCCTCTATTCACTCCGGGTCTGAGTCTTTCAACCTTCTCCTTTTCCTGGCTTTGTTTTTGAAACATATACGTGGGTTTTTGTTTGATAGTCACAATATACACGTGCTGTCCTTCTGCAAGTTGCGTACATATGCACTGTTTCACTGAACAATCACGTACATCAACCTCTTTTTCTTGTTTTCTAGGTTTGGTGGTTGTTGGGTAGGTTTTGTTGATTGCTGAGTCTTCTTGGGTCTCTGTAGTGACTGTTAAGTGTCTGTGGGATGACAGGAAACCTGTCTTTGGTTGAATTTATGGGCAGATTCTTTCTCATCACCTTTTCATTTTGATTGTCCTTGTACATTGGGATGGGTATTTTGCTTCTTAGTATCCTACTTGAGTTATCTCT
Organism: Picea sitchensis; assembly: GCA_010110895.2. Taxonomy (NCBI): domain Eukaryota; kingdom Viridiplantae; phylum Streptophyta; class Pinopsida; order Pinales; family Pinaceae; genus Picea; species Picea sitchensis. The sequence goes on from SNQJ01S0002625.1 coordinate 100,251, forward strand.
TTATATACACAATAGAGTTTTTATATATCAAGCTGTTGTTGAGTCCATGCATTTTCATTTTTTCTTATATTGAAAATACAAAAATATTAGGCATTTTTCATTGCTTGGCATTTTTGATCTTTTGAGTCTTTGACATTAGCTTAGTGCATGTAAAGAAAGATTGCATTTTTTAAGAATTGTAGAGTTGAAATTGAAAATTGCATTTGTTTTAAGAAGCATGTCATTCATTGAAAATTGAAGTTAGGACTTTGTATTTCATTCATATTTACTTTACTTGTTGAGTCATAACATCATGAGTTTCACTACCATACCTTTTTGAGTAAGCATGACCATTAAAATTAACGCTATAATTTAAAATTGATTAGTCACGATTTTATTTTCTAGGGTGCACAAAATAGCTTAGGATTTGGTGCCTTCGAATAAGATTTTCTGAGTAAAATTCTCCAAGGATATTAAATCAACATATGTGTTTGACTAAGGGAGTGGAGAAATCCATTGTATAATTGGTAATATTAGGAGGCTCCGCTCACACCAGAGTTAATCACGAGGTTGCGCGAGGTTGGTTGAAGGGATATCCCCCCGATACCTTCTTAGCATTAGAGATATTTATGGGGATCTATTCATATCTGGCATATTGCTAGTGCCCTTACCTCTGTGAGAGGCAGTGCTTTCAAGGTTTCAATATTTTCTACCCTGCCCATATGGTGGACCTGACTTACGATTTCTCTCCTGTGCATCGGTTATACATTGGTTTCTTAGTTGATTGACTTAGGTGCCACATAAGTTACTTGCATGGGTTATTCTACAGGTACCCTAGGTTAGATAAGGGTCAGACAACACACAACCTTTATGCAGGATTACCTCTCCGGGGGGATCTGAACAACTAGTTTTTAATCCCACGAGGGCCCTTATAACTAATTCTGTTACCTCCAATATTTAGCAGGGAGTCTTAGGCCCCTCTTGGGCGAGACATACCTTCTTTAGGGAGGGAGGCCCCTTTCAACCAATTTGCCTCATTTGTGTGCATATTGGTCATTTGATCTTTGGTGTGCTCTTTAATTACTAGTTGGCCTTGGGATTTATTTTTTGTATCTTGAGTCTTAATTCATCGTGGAGTTGGACCAGCCTCCCCGCCGGTTCCATCGCTTGTTACAGTTACCACCATATTTCAAGTCTTTACTTCTAAAATGCATAGAGTTATTAGATGTGGTGCACAAACCTCCAATGTTCAGACTTGTGATTTTACAAGGATGAGTACTGAATCGAGTGTTCAAAACACTGAGAGCCCTTCGACTCCCACACCTACTATAGTTAATAAAACCCCTTCGACTCCTGCAACCACAATGGTTGTAGTGCCATAGGAACCTATCATTACTACTGCCTGTCCTATAGTGAATGCTCAATCTCTTGCCTCGAACCCATTTGGGTCTCTTGGTCACTCACCGGGCTATAATGTTCAGTCCATCCCTATGGCCTCTAGTCCCTTCTCCTATGGTATGCCGAATTTTACTTCACATTTTTCAATCTCCATCCCAGCTATTGGCCTTAATGCTAGAATTGGACTTGGGGTCACTACACCTCCTTATAATCCATTCTCATTTGATGGTTCTCAGATCCCTCAAATGACTCCTAATATGGGAGGCATTCCTTCTTTTAACCTCGGGTCTAACCCTCTTGCTTCTGGGTGGAGCAACCAACTTGGCAGACAAGATTCTACTCAAGTTCCGTCCTATACACTCACCTCCTCAGTGCCGATTCTGACCAACATGTTTGGCATGACAAATCCACCTCTATCCTCCAGATTCACATCCGGAGGAGGTCAGTTTCACACCTTGGGAAACCCCCAACTTGGAGCCACTCCGGCTGGGGGAAATTTTTATAACCCCCATCAGAACATTCCTACTGGAATGATGCCCAATAAACCTCTTATGAATCATCCTGGAGGAGGGTCTTACAATGTCGGATAGGGCCATGGTGCTTACCAGAACCTTGGATGGGCTGTAGTTCCTCAAACAAAATCTTTCCAAGGAGCTTGGGGCTAGATATCACAACCTCGTATCCCTTTTCTAGCCACGCTTAATCTTCCAGACTTGTCTAAGTTGATTAACGACCCTATGTGTCATGATTCTACATGTCCCCCCATTCCCACCAAGATTCCTTCAGACATTCCAAAATTCGAAGGTAAGAATGGTGAGCATCCTGGTGATGAAGTTACTACCTTTCACCTATGGTGCTCCTCGAATTCCCTTAATGACGATTCCATTCGATTAAGATTATTTCAACGCACTCTCATTGGGGTATCTGCGAAATGGTATATTGAGCTACCCAGGGGGGCATATGGGACCTTCAGTCCGATGGTGTTAGTCTTCCTTAACCACTTCCAACTGTCGGTTCGTTATGATGTTGGCCTAGAACTTTTGTCAACTTTACACCAGGACGCAACCACTCATATATCAGATCATATCCAGGAGTGGCGTAGACATAAGAGTTTGATTAACACCTCCATCACCCAAGCCTTTCTTTTAGAATGGTTCTTGAAGTATTTGCACCTCCTATATCGAAGGATGTATCTGTATCTGGGGTTATCACTGACGAAGAAGAAATATTCAAATCCCAGTAGTTATATCTTATATACGCTCAGTCTAGGATGTTATACAACATTATTCCAGATGCATCGAGGTCAACCTGTGACCCTAGAAAAAATAACAGACCTCATGCCGATGGCATTGTAGGCTCTGCCAATTTAAAGTCCATATACTTGGTGACAAGTCATTTGAAAGAGTTGTCTCTAAACCAGTCTGCAGGAGGGCTAGCTTTGTCTCTGTCTTCCAATCCCACTCAGTCGGCGCATGCACATTTCGTGCAATTGTCGACTGACCCAAATGGTAACCAAAAACCAGATGAGAATAATAAGAAAGGACGTAATAATAATCGTAAGGGTGGGAATAATAATAATAAACCCAAGGAAAATGGTAATAATGAGAAGACGAATAATAATGATGGAGAGGTAAAGAAGGAGAGAAGTAAGGTGAAATTTCTCTGTATTCTTTATAGAGACGATCACCTTACTCATTAATGCCCCAAACTTGTGGAAGCTGCGAGGATATTATCTCTACCACCTGCCGTGATGATGAATCCTTTCCCACATAACCATCACATGGCCTCAAGCTCCTCAAATGCCGGAAATGCGGCTGATGAGAGTCAAAACCCATTGTCGCAAGACGATGACCATTTATGTATCAATATGGTCGATGCTAAGGTTCATGTAGTCACTCGGTCTCACGATTATAGTTCTTCATAGGCTATACCTGGTCTAGAATCTCCTCCTCCTCCTCCGGATATGACTTTACAGATCGAAAAAACTAGAGCTACCTCCTCGTATTACGAAAGGAGTACTCAAGCGCTCTACCCACAATCCAAATGCTAGAGCCGCCTAGAATTACTCTATTGTTGAGGACCTAGGTCGAACCCCTTGTGCGATATCTACTCTGGAGGTACTCCATATGTGTCCTTCAGAGAGGAATGCCTTGCTATAAGCATTAGGAGCTCTAGACCCTAGTGGATCGAAAGTTATCAAGTTTGATTTCACATATGTGAAGCCTCACTTGCCTTACCATGTGGAATTCCAAATCCACGTGGGGTACTCAAAGTATACCATCAAACATGCGGTTGTTGATGAAGGCACTGCTACATATGTGATATCCTTGATCTGTTGGAAAGCTCTCGGCTCTCTGACTCTTTCTCAATCGCTGACCATGTTGACTGCTTTTGACGGTCATTCCTTCCGCCCTCACGATATTCTTCCTTCCTTGCTGGTCCAGTTAGGTGGGAAGACGACAGAGGTGGATGTTGAGGTAGTTGATACACCTCTTGATTATAAATTGTTACTAGGACACAATTGGACCTATGATATGACTGCCATTGTATCGTCTATCTTCCACACTCTTTGTTTTCCACTCAATGGGTAGATCGTGACGATCGACCAATTATCCTTTACGTATGCTATCCCCAATGCATCTATTGGACCGTCGATCTCCGTGGCTGACAATTCTCAGACGACAACTGAGAATATCGGTGTCAGAATGTACTCTTCCCTTATGGGTACTTTCAACTTCATGGCACTGATTCACCATGTTCACGCCATTTCCAGTAGGCCTGTTTCATCAGAGAGGTCTGTTCCTTACCACACTTCCTATTTTAACGATCCTTGGACCCTACCTTCCTTGAATTCATCTTGTCAAGGTCAATCACATGCTGGAATGGCCATGCCACTATCGACAATGGAGGTTGTGTATCAAGTTGTTCTTGACTCTTCCACTGATCCCAATCCTATCACCTCGCCGAAGGATGAGGAGGATCTTGTGTTTAAGCCCGTGTGGGCCCTCAGATGAAGCTATCATTAAAGACATGAACGATTCCGACAAACCTTGGGATGATATGCATCATCACTCTTGTTTTCTCCCAGAGCTTGCTAGAATCAAACAAGATGACTTTCGATCTACTTTGAGCGAGATAGTCGGTCATGCTATAGATCCACTTGATACACACAACATTTATGCCGAAGGAAATATGAATATTATCTCTCCTACCGTCTTGATCGATATCTCTCGTACCCCTGGCATGACTGAAAACGTACATATCGGTGCAAATTGTTCGCCAGAAGAAATAATGATCTACACCAAACTCTTCAAGGAATTCTGAGATCTATTTGCTTGGTCATATGAAGAGATGCTGGGAATCGACCCTCGTATTGTCGAGCATGATATTAGAACTTATCTAGATTCTAATCCTATTAGAAAACGTCTTAGAGCTGTCAATCACCGGAAGGCCCCTGCTATTAAGGCAGAGGTAGAGAAACTACTTAATGTTGGCTTTATCTACCCTGTTCCATTGAATGAATGGGTATCCAATCCCGTTCCTGTGAATAAGAAGCAAGGAACCATCTGTGTATGCATGGAATTTCATGACCTGAACAAATCCTTCCTAAAGACAACTTCCTGACACCTTTCATTGATCAGATTCTCGACGAATGTGCGGGAAGAAAAGTGTTTTCTTTTATGGAGGGATTTTCAAGGTATAACCAAATTCAAATTAAACCTGAGGATCAACACAAGATGACATTCATTTGTCCTTGGGGTACTTTCACATACTGAAAAATGCCTTTAGGCCTTAAAAACGTCAAAGCAACCTTCCAACGTGCTATGACCTTCACATTCCATGATCTTAAGCACATAGTCGAAGCTTACTTGACGATCTTGCTGCTCACTCTCATAAGAGAGTGGATCACTCTACGCATCTTCGACTACTTTTTGAAAGATGTCGTTACTATAGAATCCAGTTGAACCCCCATAAGTGCATCTTTTGCATTAGGTCTAGTCGTCTTTTGGGATTTCTAGTTTCTGAGACTGAGATCATGGTAGATCCGTTAAAGGTTGAGGCAATACTTCGATTACCTCCCCCACACACTATTCGACAACTTCAAGGTTTACAGGGGAAAGATAAATTTTTACGTCAGTTTATCGTAAACTATGCCAATATCACTAAGGGTTTCATGCGTCTTTTGAAGAAGGACACCCTTTTTATCTGGGATGAGCGAGCTTAGGAGTCATTCAATGCTTTGAAGAAAGCCTTGGTATCAGTGCCTCTGCTGAAGTCTCTTGACTACAGTAGGGATTAATTTCTTTATATCTCTGCATCCTAGGAGATGATTGGTATGGTTTTGGTTTAGGAGGATGATGAGCTCCGCGAGCACGTCATCTACTATCTTAGTCGAAACTTGGTCGATCCTAAGCTTGATTATTCTCACGTTGAAAAGCTAGATTTGGCCGTCGTTCACGCAGTCCAACGTTTATGCCATTATATATTGCTTTGCAAGACTACTGTGGTTGCCGATGTCAATCCATTTCAATATGTCCTCATTAGGCATATCAAAGGGGGAAAATATAATAAATAGATTTTCATTTTACAAGAATTTGATCTCGATTTTGCTTCTGCAAAATCCAAGAAATCACTAGTCTTCGCGGAGTTAATATCCGACTTTCCATGGTTAGATGAGGATGTTATCCATGTTAATTCATTCACAGATGAACACAATTACCTTGTCTCATTGTCTGACCCCTGGTATGGAGACATAATTCTCTATCTTCAAACCTTGAAGTTCCCTCAACATCTCTTGCGAGATATCCGATGGCATGTACGATACCAAGCTAAGAATTACACTATCATTGGTGACACTTTGTATCGCCGAGGAGTAGACAATATCCTGCGTCGTTATTTAACTCACGAGGATGCCGAGTCAGTCCTAAACGATTTCCACAATGGGGCTTGTGGTGGTCATCTATCCGGGCTTGTGACAACCCATAAAATCTTGCGAGCCAATTATTTTTGGCCATCTATCTTTAAAGATTGTGTTGAAGCGGTTAAGAAGTGTCACCCTTGCTAGGTGTTCACTCAAAAACTACGCTTGCATCCAACCCCTCTTCACCCAGTCATTAACATCGTTCCCTTCACCAAGTGGGGGGTGGAATTTGTGGATTGCAACCCAACTTCAGCTGGGGGGAATGAACCCATTATCGTGGCCATCGACTACTTTAATAACTAGATCGAGGCCATGCCTACAATTAAACCCGATGGGAATACTGCCACCTTCTTCATATTCAATCAAATTATTGCCCGGTTCGGTATCCCAAGTGAGATTGTCACTGATCATGGTAGTCACTTTCATAATGAAATGATGGAAGAGCTAACAAATAATATGGGGTTTAAGTATGTTAATTCTTCCCCTTACCACCCCTAGGAAAATGGATAGGTAAAGGCCATAAAAAATTATCTCAAAACCATTTTGAAGAAAACTGTTAGCTAGAGTTAATATGATTGGCACACTATGCTATATCCCGCACTCTGGGCATACCAAACCTCGGTCAAGAATGCCATCGGTTTTTCCCCTTTCCAGTTAGTACACGTTGTGGAGTCGATATTACCTATATTGAATGCAATATCCCTTCTCTTAAGTTGGCATTCACTCTCCTACCTGGAACTTCCAATATCGAGCGATGCCTTGTACACCTAGAGACTCTTGGTGAGCAACGTCGAGATGCCTCTACAACTATCGAGGTGAACAAAAGGAATGTCAAAGTCTAGTACGATAAGTCTGTCTATCCTTGGTTGTACGATGATGGTAACTTGGTCCTCTTATATGATCAAGCCAAAGAACCACTAGGGGTAGACAAGTTTAAACCCATGTGGAACGGTCTTTATATCGTGCGACGTGTCTTTGAAAAAGGAGCCTATGAATTAGAGGATTATGAAGGGAATATGTTGGCCAAGCCCAAGAATGGACTCTACTTGAAAATATATTACGCTTGAGCCCCAAGCTCGGGAAAAACTCTTTGTATACTAATGTAATTTAGTGTATATATCGTTTCATTTTATTTTTGTCTTCAACTTGCTTATCGAGTTTTCCCTTGGTTGGGAGATGTCAATGAAGTATTTGGTCTACTTAGGATTCACAGACGGAGCTAGTCATCATACATAGAACTTGGCTTTCACCACTTGGGTGGTTTACTCACCCGAGGGTCTACCGGGTCTTCAGGTGGCGTATGCCTAGGGCCATCCACGAATAATGTGGCCGAATATAGCACCATTATAGAAATTTTGCGCAATGCTATCTCACATGTTATTCGCTCTTTAGAGGTTCACCTAGATTCCCATTTAGTAGTATGTCATTTGAACGACAGTTACTGCGTGCGTGATCCTACTTTACTCCGATGATTCCTACGGGTACATCTTTTAGAACGATAGTTTGATTTTATTACTTATTATCACATACCTAGGAGTTCTAATTATGTATCTGATGCTTATGCTAATTTTGTTTTAGATTGGCATTTTTCACATAACTAAAGAAAATAAAACCATCTCATCAATGTACACATTGTAATATAAGTAAAGACGAACATCCCTGTTTTATATATTTTTCACAAAATGTGATGTTTATAGTACAAAATTGGGGATAACACCATCAATACACATATACAACTGATAATACAAAATCCATGAAATATGTGCCTGTGGCGCCAGATGCGTGTCATGATAACAAACTACTGTGTACACCAAATTAATCAATTTGGTCCCTAATTTACTCAAATTTTGAAACCTAATTTAAAAATCTAATCCACTAGAAAGGAAGAGGAGGGGAATAGGAATTACCTAGTCTAGACGGTTTTTGATTTCGTCACTCGACGCTCCCGTAATCACCAATTGAAGATCAGAGGTATTTTGGTCCAATTTTCACTATTTGGGTAAAAAATCAAAATGACATAGTAATTTCTGGTTTTGTTACTATTTATAGCAGTTTTTATCCACTTTCTATAGTTTCAAGTCATTTTTTCACGTAATGGACTAATACAACAGTGGATTGAGTTGGTTTTTGTAGTTTTCACCAGGGATTCTTGCGGATTTCAACGTTATGTTGACCGTTCGTAACCACAGGCATATATTTTCACTAAACAACATATATGATAGGTATCCATTCCACCATGCACTTTTGAATTGTCCTATAACTTTCACTTATATGCCTTAGGTACGAACCCATTTGTTGCGACATAGAACCTTCCAGTTGCTATTAGACGTGTCGTTATCAAGTGGTAGAGACTTACCAAACACGGTTGCCCTAGTTAGATCCTCTGCTTCATTTGTTGCCCATGCAAATATTTTTTTCCATAGGACTGGTAGTCCCTTATAGCTAATACATGAATTTATGTTGGGCCTCATTTCTCACTCATAAATATGATGCCTTATACCTAGAGGACTCCCAACCGAGTTTAATTTAAGCTCTTTTCCAACTCATCTTTAAAAAGAGAAAATATTTTCGAGTGAACTTGTCTCTTTCACACTCGTAAATTGGATTTGAAAGGACGTCTATTTGGTACAATTTAATCCCCTTTTTCACACCAAGTAGACTAAACATCATGAAAAATGACATTTTTTGGCGTTAAGTTGTGATTGCATCTCATACCCATGCTTGCATTATTGAGCCTATAGCCGGTTCTTTCTTTGCGTTATAAACCATTTTCCTCAGTAGTTTAACACCCTCAACCAAGTAGAACCTCATTTATATCCTTCACAATTTGACACCCTGTACCCAAGAGGGAACATTCCCCCAAGTCTCCATCTCCCGCATGCATTCCTTGCATTGAGCAAAGGTATGTTCCACTGCTGGAACTAGTTTTGCTTACTTGCGACACTTGTTTCCTTCTATGTATCATATCATTCATTTGTATATGAAAAAACAAAAAAAGATGGGAGTGAATGGAGTATTATTTTATATTAGGAGCAGTCCTGTCACCTTTGAACATAGCACAAAGTTATTGAGTCCATTTTTCATCATAATTTTGGGTTTAGCATGGCCTTAGAAAGCTAATCTCGTTACAAAGAGTTTTCTCTACTGACTGAATACTCTTCTAGTCCCTATGGATAATTTCATTGATGCCTCCTACATCTCATGGTTTCATTATTGAGTTTATTCTTTCATAGTCTTCCATATGTCTCATGCTCTTGTTCAAAGGAGGTATATCAACCTATGTCGGCCACTCCTCAGAAATCTTGACTTTGCATGTCGGCCATACCCTTAGTTTGTCTTAGAATCACATGATAATATAATCCTATCATGCACCCTGGTCCTACTTTCATCATTGGTAGGTAAACTTGAACCCAAAAATCAACATTTCATCATTGGTCATTGACTGGGTGGTTTCCCTTATGCTCGATGACAAGACATCTATTCACACATTGAGATTCATGCAGTGTCTTGGGTGCCATTAGCCTTATTGGTGGTTTCCTCGCCTTTGTTAGTAGTTTTCATTATTGACTACTATTCATAGGGTCTTTTTCATGTACCTCTTGCACTTGGCACACACGAAAGACGCACAGGGTCGTTGGTTCGTGAACATGTTCTTCGTCCGATTTCCTCCAAATCATGAAGCTCCTACTTTGTACCTCGTGCTGAATGATGATAGATTCCTTAATGCTCTCCTTTCAGTGGGTCTCCTTCCATCAAATTCAACTCATCTATTATGGAAACGAGATCTAGAGTCTTATTAGTACCTTGAAGCTTGCAGTCATTAGTGGCAGGTTCTCTTGCCATCGACAATTGGGAATACATCAATGTCTCTTGATCGATGGATTCTTCAAGTGTTTGACCCCGAATCCTTTATTCACACCTGTAAGAATGTACTCAATGCCTTGATACCTACTTTCATTATCGGTAGGCTGTCTCGCACTTGTTAACAATATACCTCAATGACCAGTAATCAAATGATGTCTCATTGTGTTTGACCTGAACTCCTTTATTCACATGATGTATACTTTCACCTTTGGCAGATAGTGTAGAAGACTTGAAGACATTAGTATGTGGCTTCAAATTTCCTGAGTTGTTGCTTTCTTTTCATTGGTCCAGTACCTATATGACTTCAGTGATCATGGGAGATCATATTGTACTCCATTGTAGAAAAATATTTTCAGATTGATTTTGAGTCTGGTTCTATTGAGCCTTGTTCGTGACTATGACAACCTTTGGCATGTAACTGCATTTGTATTTTCTTATTCATGGCCATAGGTAGTTGTTTGGTATATTTTCACATGGATCTGCAGTATAATTCAAATTGGCAGCCATGTATCAAAATTCAATGCAAAATGTAATGAACAACTAGTTCTTCTAGCTGGTTCCCCATCACTCCACTTCTGGGTTTTTATAATGTATTTCGACCATCGCAGATACTCCTATGACCTCACACATTAGGGGGAATTTGTTATGGCAATATTTTCCTCACCCTATGAAATCTTGCATAGATGGCCTTTTTCCATTTACCTATGCATACTTTTCATCCCTTTTTACAAATCCCAGAGATAAAAAATACATTTTTTCCACATGTACACACCTTTCCTATTATACAACATACGTATACACCGGTTGCACTACTACAACCTGTGTACATCGGGATTTGTGCCCCAAAATGAAAAAATGGTGTTGGGTTTCCATGTCATGACATGAGATATATTATCCTTGGCCTTCCATATACTGAAAACATTTCGAATCCGCCCTTCAGTTCCATTTGAAAGATATACATGGGCCAATTCAAAGCTATGGAAAAGAGGAGAAATAATTCAACTTTGAGAGCAAATTTACTCTGGAGAAATTATTTACTTCATATTGAGTCTGCATCCCTTTGTCCTTTAAGTATGAACATAGTGTTCAACCCCCAAGCTCTTCCCTTATTGATTGAGAACTTCATTGTCTCTCTTCTATGCGCTTGCCTTTGGTGGAGGATTGAAGTGGTGGAGGCCCTACTAGAAGGAACTTAGTTTCTCAGTTTCGAACCGTGCTGACACATAAGTCTATAAATTTTTCACTTCTGCTGATCATATATTAATAGAAATACTCTTTTCCCGTCCAATTGATATCTTGAAAATACTTGAATTATTATTCCATGGGCGTATTTGTTATGTATATTAATGGATTATTCTATTGAATGTGCTAACATCATATATTATCACCATATGATTTCTTTTCTTGGTTGTTGAGGACTAATTGCAAGTATATTTCTTTGGGTCAAGTGCTCAACGATGGACTCCATCGAACGTCTGGACGAGGTAGGACTTTTATCTTGTCTTGCTAGCATGTTTGTTTATATAGCATACTTGAGAATAGAGTTAATTTCTGCAGTCATTTTCGTCTATTGTGGTTTACCCTAGCCATAGAGAGATTTTCCTCGTAACAATTTCCAGGGTATGGAAAAGAGGAGAAATAATTCAACTTTGAGAGCAAAGTTACTCTGGAGAAATTATTCACTTCATATTGAGTCTGCATCCCTTTGTCCTTTAAGTATGAACACAATGTTCAACCCCCAAGCTCTTCCCTTATTGATTGAGAACTTCATTGTCTCTCTTCTATGCACTTTCCTTTGGTGGAGGATTGAAGTGGTGGAGGCCCTACTGTAAGGAACTTAGTTTCTCAGTTCTGAACCATGCTGACACGGAAGTCTATACCTTTTTCACTTCTGCTGATCATATATTAATAGAAATACTCTTTTCCCATCCAATTGATATCTTGAAAATACTTGAATTATTATTCCATGGGCGTATTTGTTATGTATATTAATGGATTATTCTATTGAATGTGCTAACATAATATATTATCACCATATGTTTTCTTTGCTTGGTTGTTGAGGACTAGTTGCAAGTATATTTCTTTGGGTCAAGTGCTCAACGATGGACTTCATCGAACGTTTGGACGAGGTAGGACTTTTATCTTGTCTTGCTAGCATGTTTGTTTATATAACATACTTGAGAATAGAGTTGATTTCTGCATTCATTTCCATCTATTGTGGTTTACCTTATCCATAGAGAGATTTTCCTTGTAACAATTTCCAGGGTATGGAAAAGAGGAGAAAGAATTCAACTTTGAGAGAAAAGTTACTCTGGAGAAATTATTTACTTCATATTGAGTCTGCATCTCTTTGTCCTTTAAGTATGAACATAGTGTTCAACCCCCAAGCTCTTCCCTTATTGATTGAGAACTCCATTGTCTCTCTTCTATGCGCTTGCCTTTGGTGGAGGATTGAAGTGGTGGAGGCTCTACTGGAAGGAACTTAGTTTCTCAGTTCCGAACCATGCTGACATGGAAGTCTATAACTTTTTCACTTATACTGATCATATATTAATAGAAATACTCTTTTCCCATCCAATTTATATCTTGAAAATACTTGAATTATTATTCCATGGGCGTATTTTTTATGTATATTAATGGATTATTCTATTGAATGTGCTAACATCATATATTATCACCATATGCTTTCTTTGCTTGGTTGTTGAGGACTAGTTGCAAGTATATTTCTTTAGGTCAAGTGCTCAACGATGGACTTCATCGAATATCTAGATGAGGTAGGACTTTTATCTTGTCTTGCTAGCATGTTTGTTATATAGCATACTTGAGAATATAGTTAATTTCTGCAGTCATTTCCGTCTATTGTGGTTTACCCTAGCCATAGAGAGATTTTCCTCGTAACAATTTCCAAGGTAAAAATATTTGTGCACTTTGTCTGAATGCAATTATTTACTTTCTGTTTTACTATAGAGAATATTTATGCATTATTTATTTAACATGTTAAAAACTAACAATATCCATGGATTATGCTCATTTTCATGCTCATCGACTTTCAAATTTGAACAATCCAACCACCGATGTGCCCACCTCTTAGCCTCATCTGTCCAAAAACCCTCTTCTTTTCTCAACGACCCATCATCACATCCCCAACTGTATATAACCATATCAAATTTGTCTTGAATTCGTAGCATTTGAATTGAATCATCTAATTTTCATATTTTTTCTCGCTTTAAGAAAATTTGATAACTATGAATAAAAAAAGATTTGATGATTTTAATATACAAAATTTTATGAGAATTTATAACTTCCATAATATCTAATAAATTTTTGCTTCTAAATTGTTTCCAATGGAAATAACCATGTGAAACTTAAAAGGCACACCAAACCTATGAAAAAAACACTCATCATTAGTAATACCATTTTTTTTTAAGTGTAAGTTTGTATATTGGGAAAAAATGAATATGTATGGGTGAGTGCAAGTTAGTGATGGTTTCTCATGACACATTAGTGGGAATGCAAACTTGGAAAACAACATTCTGTTAACTTGGAGGGATTATTCAAGGTACTTTTACAATGAATTTGAATATGGTGTAAGGAGATGAAACATAGTAAATTGAATTAACTTTTCGAATATACAACTTTTATTCATATAAATTGTGAATAACTATGTCAAATTTGATTTTTTCTAACAGTGGTATCTTATTTTTCGAAAAAAAGTATAAGGTATATGTTTTTGTTCATCTAGGTGTTGAGTACCTTAACAATGGAATTTCGTTCCAAAAACTTGTATACTTGTAGAGAACCCGCTTTTCTTGTGCCCTGTATTTTTTTGGAAATTTTTAATATTAATTTAATATATTTTTTAAAATGATCAAAGTCAACATATGATTGAAATTCTGTCTTTTATTTGCGCAGGTCAAGAGGGTCTTAACATGATCAATTTTTTTTTTTATATCCTAGGTATCGGTCTCCTCTATTGCCACATATAACTCATTTGAGAAATGGTTAAGTCGGCAAAAAGTTATAGTAGAAATACAAGAGGTATGTATTCTAGGATTTTGATATATGTGAAGACGAAAATAGATTAAACATAGTAAAAAATATTAATTTAAAAATATATATATATATATATTTGAAATCTGCATAGCCGACTCTATCTATGTCTATAGTTTCGTCAACAACTGAATTGTTTATGCTATAGAAAAATAATGTCAAAGACATAGATATAGAGGGGTATTAAAAAAAATGGAGGTTTTTATCAATTTGGAGACTGAACCACTAGATTTATCATCCCAAACCAAAATCCGAGCCAAAAAAGTCAGCATACACGTTTTCAACCCCACCCAAAAAAATTAAATTCAAAAGAACGTGTGTGCATGCTTAAGAGTGCACACACACTATAGGAAAACACACTCGCTTTATGAATGTGCATGCATTCCTAATAACCCACACGTTATCTTATAATTCATTCCCCCATCCCTTCCTCTCTCTCTCTCTCTCTCCTACTTCTACCCCCCCTCTCTATCTCCCTCTCCCTCTCCCTCTCTACTCCTCTTTTTGTCTCCCTCTCTCTCCCTCAGACTCCTATACATGGTAAGACCTAGACATGGAAAGACTTGAACATCATGAGGCATGGAAAGACCTAGACCTAGAACTTTCCTTGACATGCCTCAGATTCTCACACCCACTCCCTCTTCATCCCCCCCTCTTCCTCTCTCTCTCTCTCTGCCCCTTTGTCCCTCTCTCCCCTCTCTCTTCCACCTCTCTCCCACCCTTTATCTCTCCTCATTGTTAGTCTCAGTATCACTCTCTCTTCCCCTCTTTCTCTCTCTATTCCCCCTCTCTGTCTCCCTCTCTATCCCTCCATTCCTCTCTCTCTCTATTCCCCCTCTCTGTCTCCCTCTCTATCCCTCCATTCCTCTCTCTCTCTACCCCCCCTTCTATGTCTCCCTCTCCACTTCCATTCATCTCACTATCCCTCTATCTACCCCCCCTCTTTCTCCCTCTCCCTCCCTCTCTCTCTCTCTCTATACCCCTCCTATTTGTATTACTCTCTCCCCCTCTAACACTCTCACACACACTCTCTCTCTTTCTCTCCCCCTCCCTCCCACTATCTCTCCTTTATATTTCCTACAACTAACACTCTCTCCTACATTTAGCTCTCTCTCTACCCCCCTCTCTATCTTCTTCTCTCTCCCTCAGACTCTCTCTACTATTTTTTTATGACTTTCTCTCACTCCTTTCCACATTCTCTCACACACGCTTTCTATCCCGCCTCTATGTCTTCCTCTCTCTCCCTCCCACACTCTCGCACACACACTTTCTATCCCCCCTCTTTGTCTTCCTTTTTCTCCCTCCCAAACTCTAACACACTCACTCTCTACCTCCCCTCTTTTTCTACCTCTCTCTCCCTCCCACACTTTTGAACACACACATTCTATCCCCCCTCTATGTATTCCTCTCTCTCCCTCCCACACTCTAACACACTCACTCTCTACCTCCCCTTTTTTTCTACCTCTCTCTCCCTCCCACACTCTTGCACACTAGAAAGAGTGGTACATTGAAAGGAAAGACATGGTAAGGAAATAAATTCCCTTGAACTAGACTTGTCAAGGCATGTCAAGACCTAGACCTAGACCATGACCTAGACCTAGACCTTGCCTCACCATGCCTAACTCTCTCACATCCCTCTCAAAATATCTCTCTACCCCTCCCTCCCACTATCTCCTCTATATTTCCTACATCTACTGCTCTCTCCTACATTTACCTTTGTCTATACCCCCATATCTATCTTCCTCTCCCTCCCTCTCACAATATCACACACACTCTCTACTACCCTTCTATTTCTTTCTCTCACTCCCTCCCATACTCTCGCACACACACTTTATATCCCCACTCTACATCTTCCTCTCTCTCTCTCCCTCCAACACTCTAACACACTTACTCTCTACATCCCCTCTTTGTCTTCCTCTCTCTTCCTCTTACAATATCACACACACACTTTCTATACTCCCTCTATGTCTTCCTCTCTCTCACTCAAACACTCAAACAATCACTCTCTACCTCCCCTCTTTGTATACCTCCCTCTCCCTCCCACATTCTCGCACACACACTTTCTATCACCCCTCTATGTCTTCCTCTCCCTCCCTCCCGATCTCTAACACACTCACTCTCTACCTCCCCTATTTGTCTACCTCTCTCTCCCTCCCACACTCTAACACACTCACTCTTTACCTCCCCTCTTTGTATTCCTCTCTCTTCCTCCCACACTCTTGCACACACACTTTCTATCCCCCCTCTATTTCTTTCTCTCTCTCCTTCCTACACTATAAAACACTCACTCTCTACCTCCCATATTTGTCTTCCTCTCTCTCCCTCCCACACTCTCGCACACTAGCAAGAGTGGTACATTGAAAGACAATTCATGGTAAAGTATGAAATTCCCTTGACCTAGACCTGGCAAGGCATGTCAAGACCTAGACTTAGACCTAGACCTAGAATTATACCATGACCTATACTAAAACCATGACCTAGACATAGACCTTGCCTTTCCATGCCTCTGTTAAATAATTGGCTTAGGTTGATGGACAGTTGGTATGGACTGTTGGTTGTCATTGATGTCAATAATTGGAGAGTGATATTGTAGATTTATGTCAACCCTTAGCGATTGATGTCAACCCTTGGAGAAGCCTGGTAGTGAATTCTGGTAGCACAAAGGCATGGGTAAGGGACCCAAGTCTCTTTGAGGTATAAAGGCATGAATATCAGTGAATTTACATGTAATACTATTTTATATGGATAGTACATGTCACGCCATTTATGGTGATATGTGGAACATCACATAAATCCTCACGGTTAGAGATTTATGGTCTTGTGAAGTTGGATAACCCTAATGAGTTATCTAGAATCCCCTAAAAGGTCAAATAAGTCAATTTACTCTAGAAACTCCTAGAAGAAGTTGACTAGTCAAAGTGGGTGAAACTAGGAGTTAATCATGGGTATAGTTATTGCATTAAGAAAATAATTAAAAATAAATTAGTTGCAACAATAATTTGTGAGTTTGGTAATTATGGTAAAGTAGTTGTGATGAGAAGATTGAATAGTCAAAGTGGTTGACCAAGAAATAAATTAAATAATAAAGTGGTTGCAACCAAAATTTAGTTAAGGGAAAAGAAGCTATGAATTGAATAATTATATTAAAGTTAGTTGCAACAAGAAGTTTTGAGTAAAAATAAATTCTTTAATTAATAAAGTAGACAAAGTTGGTTAAGTGGAGAAAGTGGCTAAGTGAAAAAAATGGTTAAGTGGATAAAGTGGTTAAGTGGACAAAGTGGCTAAGGGGAAAAATTGGTTAAGTGGATTCTTCTAGATGAAGCTACTTGGAGAGTATAAAAAAGAGAGATAAGGTCTCCCATTTGTATCCATTTGAGCATACTAAATATCTACAAGTGCCTGAGGTAACCAAAGTAGTTCTACGGGGAATTTCAGAGGGAAGGTGAAGAAAATAAGGCCAAAATCCAAGATAGAGAAATCTCGAGGCCGTTGAGGAAACATATCCAATTAGATGTGATACACATTTCAGCTTGTGGGTTGTTGTATTTTTGGAGTTACACTCCATGGACAATAGGGTTTGTGGCTAGTCCTGAAACTAGTCTAAAACAGGTTTTTCGGGTAAAAACATCATAACTTCTTTATAACATATCCAAATTCAATAAGACCAAGTGTATTGGTTAGAGTATAGGTTGTAGTATGTTGAGTACCATTTTTAGATCCATACAACAAATATTACATGTGGTACATTCTCTACAAGTTCGATCTCTAGAATAAGCCAAAATTCAACAATGTATGCCATATTTGCTATAACTCCTTTATTGAGAGGTTCCAAGTAGTGAAACCTGGATGAATTGTAGAAAATGCACTGAATAACACCGTGTACTATTTTTAGATGTTTATTCATTATAGGTACATAGTTATGATTATTGCAAGTTAGGGTTGTTAACTAATCTAAAATTAGTCACGTGAGACTAAAGTAAAGTTTGATGAAAAAGCTAGTCTTTTGTTGTTAAAGTTAAAGAAGGTTTGCAGGTATGTGATAATATACACCAGGTTTGTTACAGAGTTACAAATCATATTTGGAGGATGAAATAGATGAGGGATTTTGGTTGAGTTATGTTACAGATAGAGGGTGTATAACAATGAGGTTGAGGCACATGGTTTGATGTAATGGTTTATGGTATTGGGTTATGGATAGTGTGATGTATTGCTATAGAAATTTTTGATGGTTATATTGGTATATGTACTTGGTATATGGTTGAGGTAAATGGTTGAGACAAGTAGTTGAGGAGTTGGCACGTACATGAGATGTATAGTTGATGATCTTGGTACGTCTGGATGGGTCATAGTCGATGAATAGTTGATGCATGATTGGTACATGGTTGGGGGAACTTGTTAGTAGTATTGTTGAAACATGCTTTATGGATGATGTAGCATACTTGTATTGGTATATTATTAGAAACACATATTGATTTTGGTGACGATTATGAGTTTTTGTGTTATGCTTGGTTGATGCACATTTGGGTGATATTGTGCATATGGTTGAGAGTTGTCTTGGTGATTGATCTTGGTGAGTATATATGATTTGGTTTATAATATTGATGAGACATGTTGTTGTGATAGGTTGTTTGGACATGTTATTTGTATAGGTTTGGTGCATGGTTGATGCACTTCTTTATGGTATAGGTTGAGGTACACGTTGTTTACAGGTTATTGGTACAGGTTGATTACAGTTTTTATGGTACATGTTGTTACAGGTTGTTTGGTGTAGGTTGATTGGTACATGTTTACAACAATATATCTCACAGTGATAATGTGACAATGGTTCCATCATTCTACTTATATTTCAGGGTGGTTGGACGAGGAAATGATAGGTGATTGTAACCACCTTCTGGTTGTAGCCGGAGAACATAGGGGGTTGTAGCCTCCTTCTGGTTGTAGCCAAAGAATTGGGGAATTGGAGCTTCCCTCAGGTTGTAGCCTGAGAAACTAGGTGGTTATAGCCACCTTCTGGTTGTAGACAAAGAACATAGGGGGTTTTATCCTCCTTCTAGTTGTAGCTGGAGAATTGGAAGTTGGTGCTTCCTCAAATGTAATTCTTGACATATAAGAAACACATTATGTGGTTTTCTACAACATTGGGTTTCCACGTAAATATTGCTGTACTATGCATTATGTGTATGTGTTTGTTAATGTTTATTATGCATTGATGAATGTTAATGCTTATGATACAGTAAGATATTGATGATGAACAAATGAAGATGGTTGAATGAGTAAAATAATATACTTTATGGTTTAAAGGATTCATAATTGGTATAATTGCTCATTACTGATTCACCCCCCCTCTCAGTAATCCAACAATTGGTATCATAGCCAGGTTCCTTCAGAAAACAATTTAACCACCGGATGGAGATCATGGATTATTCTGAGAATGGAGTACCATTTTTTAATGGTCAGAATGGTTTAAAGTATGAGATATGGAGTAGAAGGACGAAAGTGTTTTTATAGGCACATGGGTATTATATTTGGTCATCAATTGTTACAGGATATGATAGTTCAAAAAGGGCAAAGACTACATCTAAGAAGGAATTGAAGAAGAATAACAAAATAACAATGGATTTCATCTGGGAAGGATTACCTAATCCGGTAAGAGAAAATATTGGTAAATATTAATCAACCAAAGAACTTTGGGATAAGTTACATGATATATATTCTTCACCCATCAAATATTTAGAAAATGCCAAAGAATATGCAGGTATAGATCAAGAAGAAAGATGTTCACCATGTCAAACAGATTCAAAAGATGAAGAGTACATAATCAACAAAAGTATGTTGCTTTGCTTTAATTGTGAAAAGAACAAACATATTGAAATGGAATGCCATGAAGGAAATGAGACAGAACAACTAATTGAAAAAGAAGACAATTATGAAGCAGAATTGATCAGTGCTTTAGATGAACTAAGAAAAGAAATAGAAGAAAACAAGTCACTCAAGAAATAATTGATGAAACAAAAGGAAAGTGTTCACATTTTTGAAGAATCCCAACATGTCATCAAGAACTTAGGAAATTATCTATAAGAAGCCAAAAAGATCGAATAAAATCTTAAAGATCAAAAACAGTATTTGGAAGCCAACATAGTAGCACAGAAGGAAGAAGAAGAAATGAGAAAGAAGATATTGACATATCATCTTAAGGAAAGAAATAACGATCTAAACTAGCTTGAGTCAGAGTTTGGTCAAGAAGAGAAAGTACTTGAAGAATAAATAATCACATTAAAAATTTAGCTTGAAGAAGTGAAGAGAACAAAAGAAGTCATGAAGTCTCATATATTAAATAAAGAAGAAGAGGCTGAGAAGCTTGAGGAAGAAGTTGTCACATTGAGAATTATAATCATCAAGCTCAACAATAATGTTGAAGAGACAGAAACATCCACATCAACAATAGAAAATGAAGAGAAACACTCTAGGTTGCTAGAAAAGAAGAATGAAGAAAATAGAAAGAGTTATCCAAAAGTACTCAAAGGAAGGAATCATGGTCAACCGAAATCTAAGAAAAATAATAAATATATATCTTCAAGAAGACCATTCATGTTCAAGCCACAAAGAAACTTCAATCATGATCATGATCAGTCAAGGAAGAAATTTAGAAGGATCACACCACAAAGAATATCATTCACTCCTAGGTATGTAAATTTATTTTATGGTCATTGTTTTTATTGTATTAACTTCGGATATAAGGTTGCAGATTGCAGGGATTATAAAATAAATGTTCATGGAAGAAATGCTTATGTGGCCCCAGGTAACATTGAATGTTACAAATGTCATATCTATGGACACATATCTCGTGATTGTAGAAGTATGATCGATACTTCCATGAAAGAGAACACTGATATCAGATATAAGAAAGTATGGATAAGAAAACAGGAAGAACACGTGAACAAATACCAGGTCCCAGAGGTCGCAAGATTGGCAATAAAACAAGATGAAAACAAGTCTACAAAGAAAAGGAAGATGTTAGATACATAAAGGTTTGGAAAAGAAATGAAGGAAAGGGAGGACATGCAAATAAGGAACATGTTAAAGAGATTATACTTTCAGTTATTGTAGTGAAAGATGAATCCACAAACAAAAAGAAAGAAGTCAGAGTTTAGAGAGATGATGAATCTACCGATGAAGATGATGATGTATCCGCATCAGAGCATAAATTGTTCTGAGCCATCTGGCTTAGAGACTCCCAGGTAATATGAATAATAGATAGGGGGAGTCTATGTGGTATGTAAGACAGAATATAAAACCATCCTTTGAGAAACTTGCATATTTTGAGTAGACAGATTCAAAGTAGTCAGTTAGAGGAAGTACAATATGATATATTAATCAGTTGTAGTAGTGAATACTTCATGATAGTACTGTGACATATGAGTCAAAATTATGGATATTTGTGTAGCATAATATTGGACAGTATGGATAGAGATGGATTCGTAAGAACACTTAGCAGGTTTGGAAAGATATATGACAATGGATGAGAGCATGGATTCATAGATTGGTTCGAAGATTGGTTCAAAGATAAAGGAACATTATCATAATGTATGGTAATTACACATGAATATTTGAATTCTTGTTCTTGAATGATTTTCATATATGTCAGTCGATTACACAAGGAAGAACCAATGGAAAATAACTCCAAAGGGCAACAGGTACATGAAGACTTATATTTTTTCTACACAACATCTTGCAGAGAAGTCAAGAGAGCGAAAAAGAACCAAAAAGATAGGTATAAATATCATTCAGATGAGTTGTTAGACAAAGTGGTAATAATAGAGGTATGATTCCAGGGGAAGAGATTCATCGGATGTATAATAGAGATTTAGATGCTTGGAGAGAGAGAACATAGGCATGTTTCCAGGGGGAGAGATTGTCACAAGGGAAGAATGAGTGAGATGACTTTAGTGTTGCATCATAGCGATACCCTTTTTCAAAGGAGAAGATATTATTCATATGAAGGGAGAGAGAGTAATCAAAGGCTTATAAACACAAAGAAAAATCAAAGGCTTATAAACAAAAAGAAAAATCAAAGGCATGTATATAGGGGGAGAAACCCCAAGGAGAGTTCATTAAGGGGGAGCAACCGCAAAGGGAGATACCCTTTTCCATTGATGTCAAAGGGGAGAGATAGAAGCATTGATGAGGAGTATAAGCATGGATTTTATCATGATTAAGTGTTTCCATCAATGTTGGTGTTTCCATCAATACCAAAGATGGAGATTGTTAGAAAGTTGGCTTAAGTTGATGGATAGTTGGTATGGATTGTTGGTTTTCATTGATGTCAACCATTGGAGAGTGATATTGTATATTTATGTCAACCATTAGTGATTGATTTCAATCGTTGGAGAAGCCTGGTAGCGAATTCTGGTAGCATAAAGGCATGTGTAAGGGACTCGAGTCTCTTTGAGGTATAAGAGCATGAAGAACAATGAATTTATAGGTAAGACTATTCTAGATGGATAATACATGTCATGCCATTTCAGGTGATATGTGGAACATCAAATAACTCCTCATAGTTATAGAGTTATGAATTTATGAAGTTTGAGAACCCTCATGAGTTATCTAGAAGCCCCTAGAAGGTCAAATAAGTCAAATTACTCTAGAAACTCCTAGAATAAGTTGACTAGTGAAATGGGTGAAACTAGGAGTTAATCATGGGTATAGTTGTTGCATTAAGAAACTAATTAAAAATAAATTAGTTGCAATAAGAATTTGCGAGTTTGGTAATTATGGTAAAGTAGTTGTGATGAGAAGATTGAATAGTCAAAGTGGTTGACCAAGAAATAAATTAAATAATAAAGTGGTAGCAATAATAAGTTAGTTAAGGGAAAATAAGCTATGAATTGAATAATTGTATTAAAGTTAGTTGCAACAAGAAGTTTTGAGTAAAGAGAAATTATTTAAATAATAAATTAGACAAATTTGGTTAAGTGGAGAAAGTGGCTAAGTGAAAAAAATGGTTAAGTGGACAAAGTGGCTAAGTGGACAAAATGCTTAAGTGGACAAAGTGGCTAAGTGGACAAAGTTGGTTAAGTGGACAAAGTGGTTAAGTTGATACTTCTAGAGGAAGCTACTTGGAGAGTATAAATAAGAGAGAAAAGGTCTCCCATTTGTACCCATTTGATCATATTGAATATCTACAAGTGACTGAGGTAACCAAAGGAGATCTAAGGTGAATTTCAGAGGGAAGGTGAAGTAAAGAAGGCCAAAATTCAAGATAGAAAAATATGGAGGTCATTGAGGAAACATATCCAAGTAGTCGTGATAAAGATTCCAGCTTGTGGGTTGCTGTATTTTTGGAGTTACATTCCATGGATAGTAGGGTCTGTGGCTAGTCCTGAAACTAGTCTAAAATAGGTGTTTCAAGTAAAAACTTCATAACTTCTTCATAACATATCAAGATTTAGTAAGACAAAATGTATTGGTTAGAGTACAAGTTGTAGTATGTTGAGTACCATTTTCAGATCCATACCGAAAATATTTCATGCGAGGCATTCTTTACAAGTTGTCTCTCTAGAATAATCCATAATTCAACAAGGTATGCCATCTTTTCTATAACTCTTTTTCTGAGAGGTTCCAAGTAGTGAAACATGGAGCAATTGTAGAAAAGACACTGAAGAACATTGTGTACTATTTTTAGATCTTTATTCATTATAGGTACATAGTTATTATTATTGCAAGTTAGGGTTGTTGACTAATACAAAATTAGTGATGTGAGACTAAAGTAAAGTTTGATGAAAAATATAGTCTCTTGTTGTTAAAGTTAAAGAAGGTTTGCAGGTATGTGATAATATACACTAGGTCTATTACAGAGTTACAAATCAGATTTGATGATGAAATTGATGAGGGATTTTGGTTGAGGTATGTTACAGATAGAGGTTGTATAACAATGAGGTTGTGGCACATGGTTTGATGTAATGGTTTATGGTATTTGGTTATGGATAGTGTGATTTATTGCTAGAGAAATTTTTGATGATTATATTGGTATATGTACTTAGTATATGGTTGAGGTACATGTTGGGTACATGGTTGAGACAAATAAATGATGCGTTGTCACATACATGGGGTGTATAGTTGATGATGTTGTACATCTTGATGATTCATAATTGATGAGTAGTTGATGCATGATTGGTACATACTTGGTACATGGTTGGAGACACTTGTTAGTAGTATTGTTGACACATGGTTTATGGATTATGTAGCATACTTGTCTTGGTATATTATTAGAAGCACATATTGATCTTGGTGATGCTCATGAGTTGTTGTGTTATGCTTGGTTGATGAACATCTTGGTGATATTGTGCATATGGTTGAGAGTTGTCTTGGTGATTGATCTGATTTGATTGATAAGAATTATGAGACAAGTTGTTGTGATAGGTTGTTTGGAAAGGTTATTGTGACATGCTATTTGTACAGGTTTGGTGCATGGTTGATGCACTTGTTTATGGTACAGGTTGAGGTACAAGTTGTTTACGTGTTATTGGTTCAGGTTGATTACAAGATTTATGGTACATGTTGTTATAGATTGTTTGGTGCAGTTTGATTGATACATGTTTACAATAGTATATCTCACAGTGATAATGTGATAGTGGTTCCATCATTCTACTTATATTTCAGGGTGGTTGGATGAGGAAAGGATAGCTGGTTATAGTCGCCTTCCGGTTATAGCCAGAGAACACAGGGGGTTGTAGCCTCCTTTTGGTTGTAGCTAGAGAATTGGGGAGTTGGAGCTTCCCTCAGGTTGTAGCCTGAGAAACTAGGTGGTTGTAGCCACCTACCAGTTGTAGCCAGAGAACATAGGGGGGTGTAGCCTCCTTCCAGTTATAGCTGGAGAATTGCGAGTTGGTGCTTCCTTGAATGTAATTATTCACATATAAGAAAATCATTATGTGGTTTATCCCGCATTGTGTTTTCATTAAAATATTGGTGTACTGTGCATTATGTGGATGTGTTTGTTATTGTTTATTATGCACTGATGATTGTTAATTCTTATGATACAGTAATATATTGACGATGAACATATGAACATGGTGGAATACGTAAAATAATATACTTTGTGGTTTAAATAATTAATAATTGGTATAATTTCTCATTACTGATTCACCCCCCCTCTCAGTAATCCAACATCATCACACTCTCACATCCACTCCCTCTTTGAATTTATTCCTCTCTCTCTCCCTCCATATATTTCTTTCCCTCCTCCATTCCTTTGTTTCCCTCCCTCCCTGATGTAGGATCATCGCTCCAACCCAACAACGCACCATCTATACAACACATTCAACGCGCATTCAAGGAAGGGAGAGGCACCAACACTATCATTTTAAATTTTAAAATGTAATTAAATGTTTGTAAGGCTGGAAGAGACAAATAGATGCCTTTATGCAGATGGTAGATAAATTTGCCTTTAATGGCTGACAGGCTGATAAGATCTAGTTCCGATTCAGACTAGACATCCATTGAATGTAATTGAATGTAATTTAATGAAAGTAGGTAGCTTGGAGGGAAAGATCGAGGAGCCCCTCTTTTGTAAAAAGATCTTTCGTATCTAGATTCATTAGGAAAAAAAATAAAAAGAGAAGTAAGTGAAGAGAGTGAGGAGAAAAGAGGGAGAGCCCAGACTCTGTAACAGTCTGAGATTTTGTACACATTGTAACATGCCTTCTGAGATTAATACAAAGAGAAGTTTTTCCTGCATGAGATTCTTTGTGTGTTCATGTGTTTTATATGTAATTGAATGAATTCCATCTATGTGTTATTTTATGCTGTAGATGTATGTTAGATTCCATCTGCAGGGATAGATAGAATTTATATCTGTGGGTTTTCTGATTTTAGTCTGGGTTATTTGTGGCTTAATGCAAGGGGTTGCATAATAGAGTGTTGATGACTCAGTGAGCCAGTGAAAATAGTGCACATATGAGTTTTGTGGAATTCAGATAAGAACATGCTAGGAGGGCGTACCAGAGGAATCATAAACTCAAAGGAGAACCTCAAGGTTATTGAACACCTTGGAGGAAATACTATGTAGAGGAGGGCATAGAGAGAAGACATAATTGCTGAGGATTCTGTGAAGCTCTTCCAGGTGGGCATTGAGCGAATGCAAGGAGTGCACAAGGAGAATTCTGTTTTGAATTTAGAGATAAGAGGAGTGTCTAGGAGAAGACACTCACAAAGTTACTGAATAATTTGTGTTAGTAACATTTCTCGTCCGAAGTACAAGAGAGATCAGGTCTGCAAGTGGCGCGACGAGAACCGAGCGCAACTCACAGAAGAAATCCATTCCGGGCTTAAAGCAAGCAAGTGAGCAGTCTGATTTCAAGTGGTCAGGATTCACTCGAAGGAACAGATCAACGGTTGGTGGGAAATTTTGGTTAACGAAGTTGTGCCGAGGTTAGCGCAATGGATAGCGCCCATATTATGTGCAGGGAAAGATAGCAGCCGTCCATCCAGAGGATGCGTGGCGCGAGATCTAGTCGCGTCGGCGTTTCGACATTTGAGAATTAGAAGGGTGGAGGTTCCTTGTTGTCCTATGTCTCGAAACCCTGAATCTCAAAAGCGTCAAAGGCACCCAAATTCGGGCCCGCAGTATTATGGGGCAATCTCAGCCTTCCACCCGTAGGAGACACCTGGTGCATGATTAGGTTCCTCACCGTTTTGCCCATCGCGATTCCAAGGCTCAAGGTGTAGCATCGTCATATTCCCGATGCGTGAGGTGCCGGGGGTGCCCAGGACCCGGGCCCACAGCATCATCGGGAGATTTCAGAACCGTCATATCTAGAGGGATGCGTGGCACCAGATTAAGCCATCTCGACGTTTCGCTCATCGCAATTTCAAGAAATAGGGATCAGCCCCTTCCTATTCACGAATGCCGAAAGAGACTTTGAGAGTAAACACAGGGTCGCAACCCGTGGTCATTGGGAAAATAAAGAGAGCTACACAAAAGGGGCCAAAGGCGTCAGGTTTCAATCACGGAGAGGCCCGTCACGACCTCCAGTTTCCATCGGGCCCGACCTCGATCCTTGTCTGCGCTTGGAGTAAATGAAGGCAAGAAGGGGTGGTTGAAACCTCTCCTCATTCATTAAGTCTGAGGTATGGAGGGTCTAGCAAGCGGTCTGCTCGAGAGGATCCTGTGTACCCGTTTTTCCAGAGAAGTCATGCCGAGTTCTTGACTAGTCAGAGGAGGTCTGCACACGCTAGCTCAGTTTTTAATGGCTCAGCTACTCCCCTTGCAGAGGCCATGCGTAGTTAAGGTGGCGTCTGACGAAGAGTATCGTTCCAAATTTGGCTGAAGGGACACCAAGCCTTGGATGACTGAGGGCACCTCTGTTAGGCGATTTCCTTTGAGTATATAAACTCAGTCTTTGCATTTTGTAATCTATCGATGGTAGAGCGAAGCTCCTGACTGTAAAGTTTTAACAAAAATTCTAGTTTTATGGTTATGCATCTGTATATGAGATTTCTTGTTTTATGACAGAAAATCTTTCTTACCCCATCTAATTTTCATCTCATACTGAGAGAGTTCGTGATCGACGGATTCGCATGAATTTATGCAATTATGCTATGATAAAGGATTTATTATGACATTATTGTATTCTCTGGTTTCCTGCGTTTGAATGTAAGAAGACCTTGCGTTTAGATGTCTTCTTCTACAGTATGTTAGAAACCTGATGTTTATGATAGACCTTTTCATCTCTCTGATACAAGTCTTCCCCCTACTCACCCTTACTACAACTCATTGTTTGAAGTTTTCCAAGACCTCACTTGCCCATGCATGCCTGGCCTAGTTTTGGAGTTAGAACCACATCGTTTTGAGTTAACTTCCATTCGATCAACCCATTAAAAAAATCGTGACATAAACTGATGGGCGTCGGGCTCTGCTCCTGCTGCAATCCAGGGGTGACTTCCGTCGCCAAGAATTTGCATGCTCAATAAGGAGTTCTTGAGCGGAAGTCTCCAAGAGGACACTTGCATTTCTTCGAGGGACAAAAGGGATAGAGACCTTTGAGGTCCAAGAAGTTGAAGCTCAAGGAGGCAGAGTTGCTGAAAACTCTAGAGGAAGACTTGTGCAAGGAGTTAACCAGGCCAACACTCAGTCGAAGTGTTGAAGACAGCTAGTTGAATTCCGGTTAGAGAGCAAGGAGTGCATGCAGAGAGAACTTGTTTCAAGTTTGAAAATTCAAAAGGTCGAGTGCAGAAAGTGCCAGGAGGGCACTGGAAGTATTTTGGGAAGACGCAGAAGGGCCGAGTCCCTTAGATATTGAGCGAGTTCAAATCTCAGAAGAGATAGCACAAGGAGTGTGAAGGAGTGGAATTATTCCAAGTCCCAAAGCTCAGGAGAGATAGTGTCTTTAGAACATGGGTGAGACTCAAAACATGGGGCTCACAGAAGAATAATCAAAGGTCGAGGCCTTTGAAAAAATTTGAATTCTTCCAAGTCTGGGAAGAAAGCCAAAGCTCAGGAGGAGGAGCATCAACAACTGTTAGTTCAGCTGTAGAGGAGGATATCTGGAGCATTGAATCTCACGCTCAGACGCACAGGAGGAACGTTGTTGGCAGCCAATTCACATTTTTCCACTGTCTCTTAAGCTGCCTACACTAATGTTTTGCAAACTTTAATTTTTCGTCGCAATTCTCAAATAAATGACACTTTTATTCTTTGCGCCTTTTTCACACTTATCTTCATTTTGTTTTCACGACTGTAAGCATGAAAACATTGGTCTTTCGAAGTCGCATTAGAATCAGTATTGAATTGTCGTTATCAT
This sequence comes from Picea sitchensis, assembly GCA_010110895.2. Lineage (NCBI taxonomy): Eukaryota > Viridiplantae > Streptophyta > Pinopsida > Pinales > Pinaceae > Picea > Picea sitchensis. The sequence goes on from SNQJ01S0002625.1 coordinate 129,264, forward strand.
TCTTGTCGATATGTCCATTGCATTTATACTTCACTTATCACYATGCAGTTTGCAAAAAMCCYTTTTGATCTGTACTCATTAGACATTCTTGGATTGATTGTGTGACTTTGTCTCATTGAGTTTGTGATGCAATGGTATTCTTGTGATGGTGATTGAATCCTTGATACATTGGTGGTTTGATGTTCTTTGTTTTTGATCAAATGCCTTGGTGAAATGGTTTCATAAGAATGCATTAACATTGTGATTAAACCCATGGTGCAATGGTTGATGTAGTGGTTTCTTTGAATCATACAAACACTTTTGTTGATTTAATATATGGACCAATTGTTGAACACTATGGTTTTCAAGTGGATATTTGATATTTCATTTGGTTAAAATATTTTGGTTATGAAGGTTGTGAGTATGTGAATAGTCCATTGGATAATTGGTTTACAATGTTTTGATTTTGATTTGAGTTAAACTCTTTACCAAGGCACTGTCAATTGTACAAATGATATGATATTTATGCATGGATTTATTGCCTTCCACCACCCTCGCACACTTTGACATTAATGCCTGCCTCCTTACCGAGTTACCTCTGTTGATTTTTGGGAAAATCTCTGAGCATGCCCCGTTCAAACCCTTGTCCCTTAGCCCGGCTCACTGTGTGTTCTCTCTTGGATCTTGTAGGGAGAATTGAACCCCCATGGTGTTTAGAGTCAGTTTTGGTTTCATTTTTCCAGAGAACACTGCCCCCGTAATTGCCCACAGAGTCACGGTTTTGCGTGAGCGATTCTGGGCAAATGGATTTGAATTAGATCAAACCGTTGAAAACCTAGAACCGTTTTTAGTCATTTTACCCTCAACGCGAGTGGTTTCCTCAGAAATCGAGTGGTTACAGAGATCTAGCTCATTTTTTTCAGGTCAATTTTCCGATCTTCTCAATGGTTGAAGGGAACGTATTGGGTCTGTGTGCATTTGCCAGAATGCTTATCACTTCTCCAGATCTGTGCTTCAGAACTCCCTCTCACCTGTCTAGCCTCTCACACTCCTGAACCCTTGATCAATCCTCCCAGGTATGAATTTCGATATTAGTTTCGTTTTGTCAATTGCTAGGAGTAATAAAATGATTTGAGTTTGGTTTTTAAATAGCTCTGTCTCTCATTCAAAATGGCTCTGTCATTCGGTGTTCATCCTGTACATTGTTTCTCTTTGCTAAAAATAAATGGAGTTTCATTTTGATACTTGATTTGATTATTCCTAGTTTAGTTACTGGTAGATTTGTATCGGATTTGATTGGTTTTCGATTGGATTTGAGTTGATTAAGTTGGCATAATTCGTGGTTTGTTTTTAATTGGATTTGTTTCGTATCTACTCAGGGCAAGAAATTTTCATGCTAGATTTGGAATACAATCACGTTTTGATTGGATTTGTATGTTGTGATCGTTGAATGATTTTATGAGTTTGGTTGTTACATTGGCTGTCATATGATTTTCAACTCTAGAATACAATTCTGACCATTTCGAATTTGAGAAGAACGACTCTATTTTTACGCAAACAATGCTCTCACTTAAGCCTGTGCAAATAATATTCATGCCCGAATCATGGGATAGTTTCGATTCACGATGATTATGTTAAATCCCTCGCTATTTGATTCGCTTAAATGGATTTCTGTCTATTTTCAGTTGGTTCGATCACTTTCAGGAGTTAGATTCACATCATGAAAGATGCTCTGTTTGTTTTTAGTTTGCAAATGAATTGATCAATAATTGTTATCTTTATCAAATACAATTATAATGCGTTTGAAACAAATATTTTTTAATCAAAGCAAATCTATTTTGTCTGCCCAGTTCACTAAAAACAAACGGTCAGATAATTCTCATAAACCCTGTTACCAGCTGAGTGATTTCATTATGATTTCGTTTGTAGACAGTTACGCGCCAATGTTGGTTTTGTTTGCTCATGGCATGATTTTTTTTTTATATGAATACAGTTATAACAATTTGAACATGATTCTGTTTAGATTCGATTGTGTTACCTTTTGATGAGGCGACATAACAATTGCATAAAACTTGTTTTAATTGTATTGATTGGATTTGATATGAAATGATTTCCTTGCTGTTTGATTATGATTCTGTTAACCCGACTTTGTGATAACAAAAGAAACAGAGTACACCTACCTCTGTATTCGGTTGAATGATTTTGATCCTGTTTGATTTCGAATAGTATAATAATTTCAATTTCAATAATTCATTTTCAAATAGCTGTTGGATGTTAATTGAATTTAATTCTTTAAAAGATTTTCAATTGATTTTAATACTGATTACGTGTCTTATTTTAGACCAGCTACAAAATCAGAGGATTCTGTAGCTAGTCTATAGGATTAGATTTTTATCATTTTGTTAAAAAACAATCCTTCTAACTTGCTCATTTTTGGCCCTTTTCAGGTAAATTTGAATTGAATGGGACATGATGGACAGTCTAGGGGAATATTTGTGTATTTTAGTTTTACTTTAGATTCCTAGTTTAGTTAAACTTGGGATATCTCCTAGATTTTATGTAAACAGTTTGATAACTTCCACAGGGAGGTTTTACCCTGTGGAAAAACTTATAAATACTTATTATTTTTGTAATAAGGATCATCCTCACTTGTGGGAGAACCAGGATTATGGATTTCTAATACAAACTAAGACAAAAGTTGATGTTCTTCTACAACTTTCACTTTCATAATATCAATCTTTTGTTTCATGTTTATGTTTATCAATTTTCATTTGATTAGTGACTACTTTAGCTATCATAGTCTTTTGCAAAATGATATGATTTAATTAATATGATCCATGTCTGATTTCTTTCAACATTTAAAAACATAGCAATTACTTGATTCAGTTCATGAATGACAGATTTCTCTTCTTCATCAATTGAATTATTTTTGTATAAGTCTTTGCATACGGGTTTATCTAATTGTAGAGATTTATAAATCATATGGTTGTTGTGATTTTTATGTCTTGTTTGTCTTGTAATCAAACTTAAAGAGAACTGCAGCTATCGTTTATGAGAAGCTTCTAGATTATTTGGTGCGGGTTTCCTCCCTCCAATTTGCTAAAACAGTCATCATACACAGGACAAATCTGGAGCGTTTCCAGGTCAGTTTGTCATTTATTTGTTTAGTATATTTATTAGTAGTTTATTAGATATATGTTTTAGTTTAGATTAGTAATTAGAATTAGTATATTAGTAGTTTAGTTTAGATAGTTTTTTTTGTTTTATTTCTCGTTCATGAAATTATAAAATCAACCAAAAAATATCTTTCTCTGTCTTAGGGTAGAATGCAAATGAGTTTTTTCAGGTTTTATTCAAATCTGTAAATTGTAGATATTGTACATTTTGTGAATAAGTTATATTAGTTAGAGTTAGTAAAGTATTAGTTAGTAGATTGTATATATAGAATAGTTAGATTAGTTAGTTTGTTTTAATAGTTAGTTTTTAGTTAGATTAGTTTATTAGTTAGTTTTAGTTAGATTAGTTTCGTTAGTTTTAATAGTTAGTTTTAGTTAGATTAGGTTTTGTAGATTAGTTTCATTTTTTGTTTTCTTAGGACCTTAAATCGGCTAACGGAGCCGCTAAACCCGTCAGGGTGGTTCATCCCAAACGGCTTGGGTTATTAGACAACCCCGGACCGGTTCCACTCTCTCAGTTGACGGACGGTCGATTCGCCCGTCAACAAACATGTAGAGGAGAACATATCTTAGCCATAAGATCTGAGCACGTGGACCAATAGCC
>SNQJ01S0002625.1:134792-171967 GCA_010110895.2 Picea sitchensis
AGCCCACACTGGGTGAACCACGTAAATCTGTGTCTCTCTTGTATTGTGTGTCTTCTGTGTTTTGTTTCTGCATTTGTTTTATTTTATTGCTCCGCAGTCTTGTTTTTCTAACACCTACATCTACCACCTCTTTCTCTCTCTCCTTGTTGTTAGTCTCACTCTCACTCTATCTTTGTCCCTCTTTCTCATTCCCTCCTCGACTCTTTCTTTTTTCCCCTAGTTCTACCTCCCTCTTTATCTATCCATCTAAAGGCGAGGCATGATTCACAACGAATAAATGATATGTGAAATAGAGAAATGTAGCCTCACCTGTAAGGTGAGTGTTAAGTTTTTCTTCTTCTTCCAATGGAGTACTTATACGAGTACTTATATGAACACGACCATGAACTAGACCTAGATCATGACCTAGACACCCCTAGATCCTTCTAAGCCTAGGCATAACCTATATTCTACCATTAACCCCCTCCACACCCAAGACCTAAGAACAATATTCCTATACCTCTTGTTTAATAATGATATTTTATGGATATGAGCATTCACCTATGGTTTAATAATGATTTCACATGGCTTAATGATGATTGTGGTACATTGATTCTGATTTTTTATTTTAGTATAAGAATAATATTTTAGTGGATTCAATATTCTTTATTCACAATCAGTGTTAGACATGTGATATATTATGTATGAAAAAACACTTATCTATATGTACTCTCTCATACTCTCTCTACCCCTCTCCTCCCTCCCACTATCTCTCCTCTCTCTCTCTCTCCTACATCTACCATATCTCTCCCACCTCTCTCTCTCTCTACCCCCCCTCTTGGTATTCCTATCCCACCCACGCACACTCTCAAACAATCCATCTCTACCCCATTCTCTATTTACCTCTTGCATCTAACCATTTCCCTCTCTCTCCCACACTCTCCCCACTTTGCTTTCTTTTATTCTATATAACCCCCCTTCCCTCTCTCTCCCTTCTTCCTATCACTCTCTCTCTACACCCCCTCTATATGTCCTTGTCCCTCACTCTCACACACTCTCTTTGTTTTCCCCTCCTTCCTTGTCACACTCTCTTTCTTCCTCTCTCTTCACCCCCCCTACACCACAATGAAAGAAATGGCCTTGACCTAGACATGTCAAGACCTACACCTAGACCTAGACACGGGAAGACCTAGACCATGACCTAGATCTATACTATAGCCATGAAACAGACCATGACATAGACCTAGAGCTAGACCTAGACCACAGAATAGACCTAGAGAGAGACTTAGAACACGAACTAGACCTAGACCTTGACGTAGACCATGAACTAGACCCCCCTAGCTCCATCTAAGCCTAGGCATAACCTATACTCAACCCTTAACCCCCTCCACACTCGAGCCCTGAGTGCACTATGAAAATACCTCTTATTGAAGGCCCCACAACCCTTGCACCCACATCACCCACATCTTGGTGCTCTAACCATTTCTGTATGCTTCAAAACACTTTCAATCCTAAGCCAATATGTCCTAGTTGTCCCCATACCCCTATACATATTTATTCATTAAGATGTTTGGCTATAATAAATGCTATATACGTTGCATTAAGAGCACACAATGCTCTTGTGACTTGAAATCCTTTTAATTGTCTCTCATGTATGCCTAGAAGGAACACATGCACATTCCTAGAACGTGCACATTCTTTAGTGCACACACATTCTAGGAACGTGTGCACGTTCTTGTTGGGAATATTTTTGTGCCAAGAACACTCCACTACCTCATCTATCTCAAGCCTGAAAAAGCACTCCAGACATCTGAACACAAAAATAATGCGCACAGACATGTTTTTCTTATTTTAGTCTTGTTGTTTAAATCATAGAGAATTTTGTGTTATTGCAAGACCACTGTGAGAAGAATTGAAATTGTTTTTTGTGTCTTCTTGGAATTGAAAGACAAATTTTTCCAATTGTAATTGTTGTTTGTGTCTTCTTGGAATTGGAAGGCAAATTTGTCCAATTGGAATTGTTAGTTGTGTCTTATTATGTAATACCAAGATTTTTTTTTTCCAATTGGAATTGTTAGTTGTGCAATACCAAAACAAATTTATCCAATTGGAATTGGAATTATTAGTTGTCTTCTTGTGTAATACCAAGACAAATTTCTCCAATTCAAATTGGAATTATTATTTTTGTTTTTTGTAATATGAAGAGAATTGTTTCCACTTGGAATTGAAATTGTTAGTTGTTCCTTCTTGTGTAATACCAAGACAAATTTGTGGTGGGGTGATTGGAAGCCAATTTTTCTCTTTAAACGTGGGGAACCGATAGATTCAAGAAAGAAAGTCCTCGAAAAAATAGAAACCAATCGAAAAGGAAGAAGAAGAAAGAGAAAATGAAACGTTATGCATGTCAAAGCGTAGGATTTCAGAAAAGAGAAATCCAATTTCTTACAGAATAAATGTCACCATTATTTCTCCTCCATCACCACAAGAAAAACACAAGAGTACAATAGAGACCAATCCATCCAGTATTTCATCAAGAAAAATTGTTGTGGATGACCAGATGATGGAGGATTTTCTTGGAGATGATTATACAATGGATGAAATTAGAGAGGAAACTGGTGTAAAACCTTGTGGTGAAGAAGTTTCTATGATGCAAGCTCTTGTTGGACAGTTAGATGTTCCAAAAACTAGTCAAGCCCATGTTCAGTCTCCTCCCATATTTGATACTCTAGTGATTAAAGGGGAAATAACTTGTTGACGACCAGAAGTGACCATAATCAACATTTAGGGTATCACCCGGTCATGGTCCCAATTAGACCCTTTTCCATTTAGGATGTTGATCCCGACTGGTTTCAATGGGTCCAGTTACCCTTATCTAAAATAATATAAAATAAATATTCTATATAAATATCCTATCTAAAACTATTTTAGTATAAACTAAATATTAATCTAATACTTAAACAAATATGAATCTAATATTTACACTGACTTAATCCTTAAGCTAACTGAAAGAAGGGTTTAGAAAAGCCACAAAGATATTTCCTTCAACATATGGAGACTTTAAAGTATTATCTAATGAAATAAAACAATTCAAATTGTAATAAGAGGAACTAATTAAATATTTGAATTACAAAACTATTATATATTTACTATTCTAAATATTTACTATTTTATTTATATCCCGAGACTTAATCATGTATGTGAAAATAAATATCGGCAATAAATGAAGATACAGATCTATCAGATATTACTGTAATGAATTTACCGTAGATAAATGAATATTTTTTTTTAAATAGTTAAAATCAAATTTAATTTATAACCACATTCATATACATATAATCTTGAAAGTTCTCATGTAACAAAATGAATAATTATAATTGATCAATTATATAAATAATGATAACAAAACAAAAGAGATGATTTTGATTAAAGATCAAGAATAAAATACTAATAACAATACTAAGTATTTGCACTCCAGTTGAAAACACGAAACTAAAATGATCCAGTTATTATATTAAAGAAAAGTACTTCAACTACATTGTCAAAAGTTTTATCTTAATCCAAAATCCGAATCCCTCTTCTTTATCTTCATACTCTTTTTATAATAAAGAGTTTATGAAATACAAAGTAAAGATAAAAATGGTTTCCCAAAAATTAGGAGGGAATCATATCGAACTTAACATCTTCTAAATATAAGTACAAAAGTTTTAACTATAATCAAGTCTTTAACAGACTTTCAAAATAGAATAACATCATCTTAAAATATCATGAACAACCAATATGATAGAAACAAACTAACTGTCATAATGAAACTGAATTGGTGATTTTGACAATCATTCCATAAGACAGTTGGCAACCTTCTATCGGATTCCTGAAAATCACAAATAAAAAAAAATTAATAACAAAAATACTCTAAATAGAGTGTCTACAGAACATATGATTCTGTAGCTACTCTTAAATACGCAAATTAAAACAAATCAAAAGTGAACACATGCCTCAAAAATAAATTCCTCAAGAAAAATTCTAATTACATAAACTTGGACATTAATGAGTGAGATTCTTCAAATCAGAGGTGCAATCAAAACCATATGGTTTTGCAAAACCAAGGGAAAAATACAAATGAAAATAAATAAATAAATAAAATAAATAAAATAAATAAAATAAATAAAATTAGAAACAAAATAAAACTATACAAATTATATACAAAAACTAGAAAAATGAGGCCAAGTTACACACAAGTGAGGGTTCCATGCCAATCAGTGTTCCATACTAGTTAGGGTTCCACACCTTGGGACCAAAAATAGAAGCATGATGTATCAGATATATTTTGAGTAACTGGGTGTCAAATTGGGTAGGTATGTCATATGGAGATTATAATCGTTCAAATTCAAATGCGACAAATGGAAAGTGGCCAAGGGGTAAAAAGATGACACATCATGCGCCACATTAACGTCGCAAATAACGACTCATATGATAAAAGGATATAGACACTAGCTGTGTGCATGATACATGTCAATCTAGTAAAGTTGAACATGTCAAATGGAAACCCTGATAATATTGCAAGGAGAGGGAATACCATCAGATTAAGGAATAGGTTCCCACGTCATAGCACAATAAATTAGTTTTATTAAAAATTTATGAGGAAATATTCTCCCCCGTACACTTGTTACCCAATCCCTTAGTTGCACCAGAAACTTATTTAATTAATTCAATTAAATTTTCCAATTTCCCTCACCCACCTAAAAGTGTTCCTAAAAATGCTCCTCGATGTCCTTTTATTCCCTCACATTCCCTTAATGATTGACTCCTTTCTTAAAGATTAGTTGAGTTCATTTTATGAAATTTCTCTATACTAGATTCCTTCTATGTTCCACATTCCTCTTGCAATTAATTTCCCCTTTTTTGTCTAATTTTGAAATTACCAAGTTTTGCACAAAAACAACAATTAATCCTTTAAATAATTTAATCCTCCATTAATTTTTAAATTTAATTTTTACCCCCCATTTTTCTTCATCCCCCCTTTATTACTTGCTTAATTAAATTTTTTTGTTCTCATGTCCTACTTAGACCTGGGCTTTAAATTCAACTAGGCTCAACAAAATTGTTTTTTTTCAAGGGAATTTTTTTATAATTTTTAAAATTTACTCATGCAACAATTATCTTAAGGCTGACCGGGTCAAAATGAGATAATGTTTTCTTTGTACCTAGGTTCATTGACTCACCATTTTTAAGAACCATGATGTGCCCTTCAAGACGCACTACGTGCTCCAAGGGTGCCACTTGCCTTCATTCATGTTTCATTTATGAGACATGCCCTTCAAGACGCACTACGTGCTCCAAGGGTGGCACTCGCCTTTTGACTTATTTTGGTAGAAGTATACCCTTGGAGTTAATAATCCATTAGGAGACCTTGTGGGAGGCTAAGGGACTATAAGTAATAAGGACCTTGCCTTATTGCGTGCCCTTTAGAATATTCGTGAGCCTAGGAACTAGGTAATCGTTAACCTACAATTCGAGCCACGACGAGAGTGATAGTAGGTTGTGGTAGGGATGCTGCCACAACTCTCCCTCAATATCTATGGTTGTCATGCATGACCCCCTTACTCCAAATGTGAGTCTTATTAGCAAGCAATCATTATCCTACATCCATCAACAAAACATTTCAACGATCCATAAAAAACATCATAATATACCATTCATATGTCACATATGAAATAACAAAAATACTTGAACCATAAACAATCCACTCCTTGACTCAATCTGGAGTCCAAGGAGGCCCATTGATGCCATCGACATCCTGAAGCTGTCCAGAGTCCTGTAAAATCACGATAAACCAGTCAATAGCACATGTCGATACAAATATAATCAAATAACATATCACCATATCCACAACATCATCATAATCCATAAGAAAAACATTCAATCATATCATGAATCAGATCACTTGCAAGCAAGTGTACTCAAAGAATAAGTCCAATTAGTTGTGCACAAGAGAAGGATGTTACACATAGTTTCCTAGCCAGAAAAATCTCAAGCGTTATAACAAAATACACATCATATTCGAAATGTCTATTGTTATTCTAAGGAGAAAATATGTAGCAACTACAAGAATGAATGTGGGTTTTTATTTTTATTGTAGCCATTGTTAGGCTCAGTAGCTAGAATGGGATGAAGCTCCAATTAAATCTATATGAGATTTCATCTCCCTCCATTGATTGTTTTTCCTTCCAATATAGATTGAGTGAATGTTTTATGTGTTAGATTAATTACAATTTGGTACTTATTTGGGCACCTTTTCGCTGTTTTAGAGATGTCGTGGCTAAGTGGGATGACTAGAGATTTGCAATGTTGATTGCTGGCCATCGATGCGTAAGATCTTCCCTACCTTCCACCTTTGATATGGTCTTTGAGGGGAAGTTCAAGATTTAAAATTAATGTTGAGGCCGATAATTTCGATAAAAGTTCAATTATCCTAGACAAATGTTTTTCGAGCCTTTGATCATAGGGCATATTATATTATATGGTGGAATACCACCCTATGATCATGATCAATAAAGGCTCTTTTTAAAGACCTTACCTAAACCTTACCTAAACCTTAAGAGATAACAAAAGGCTTGGCTATGTATGTTACTATCAAGATTTCTTTTAATAGTTAGATTAATTGGACTATTCCACACTGTCAAGCTAATAAGAAAACCTTATTGAACCAGAAGGAAGGAAATTGTGTGCTTTTGGACGCTAGCAAAAAATAGTAGTAATGTAGAGTGTGGTTGTTGCAATGAGAATAACCATTTCATTATTTTCTTGTGGAAGCCAGCCTTAGGTCGAGGCTCTCTATCTGGTTCATACCTTCCTTATTTTCCTTACTGATCTCCTTTCGAAGGGGAGAATCTAAGAACTACCTTTTCCCACTAGTTTCTAGTGTGTTTTCTATGCCTCGATATAGGAATCAGACAACAAGTTGTGTTGATATAAATATGATCCAGTATTGTCTCTGAAATATTCTTTACCATGATTTGATTCTCAATGTTTAAGTTCTTCTTATGACTTTTTTCCAGCTTCTAGTTCAATAAAATGGAAAAAATTACATATCAACAAGTGTTTGAACTATGTTATTGAGTTTACCCTAATTGTTTTTTTTCTTTTTTCTTTTAACAAAGGTATTTCCAAAACCTAGGTTGTTTATGTCTAGTATGTAGAGATGGGGATAATGTAAAAATTTGTTACATATGCTTCATGTGAATACTGGGATGTGGTTGTTAGGATTTGAAATTCATCTATTAAAATTGGTTTTTGTCTCCTTATGTCCATCTACAGATGGGGGGAAATGTAGAATTTGATTTGAATCTCTTTCTTTTTAATCCTAGGTCGCGAAATATGGCTAAATATAATTCTTAGATAATTGTTTCTGGAATGTGTTCAAGTGAAATTATATCATCAACAAAGAGAAAATATATCATCAATAAAACAACTTAAGTGAAATTATACTGTCAATACAACAACTTAAACTTCTTTGAATTTTTCTTCAAGAAGGAGTCAAATGCAATTGATGACCTATGGGTTGATATTTTAACCTCACTGAACACTAATTTGGTTCATTTTGCATAATTAAAGATACCTTGTGATCTTGTAGATCTTGGAAGTAATTTTTTTTTTTTTTTTTCGTTTCTAAACTATTTGTTATGAATATTCCATCAAGTTGTTAATGGCCTTAAATTTTTCTGAATATGGCAAGTCCTATATATATTTTCACTTTGCAACATATACACATAATAGAAAAAGAACCTATATAAAATTACCTTGAAAAATCTAAAGAAACTACTCCAGAAGATTATGTAAGCATCTCAAACAGATTAATTACAAATTGAATTGAATTGACGTGTGTGGGATGTGGAACTTCATCTATAAATGTTGTTACATATGGCTATGTATGTACATGTTGTGGATTTTGTAATCCTGGGTAAGGAACTGCTTAACCAATCATGAATCAATTGCCTATCTACTTTGTCCCATGCAAGGAGGTATTGGTGGGTTCACTAAAAGAGATCAAATGATAGATACCTCCCTTCACAAACATGACCCTTCCATCTCCCTGGAGAGTTGTAGCCACCACAATCCTACTAGCATGCTCACCTTTTGTGTGATTCCTTCTCTTTGATGTCCGAGAGGGTTGCTCTCGTATTGAGTAAGGCCCTAGGAAGTGATGTCTAGGTGGAGGGTATCTCTCATATTGAGTATTGTTGAGGTCCTAGGTGGTGGAGATGATGGCCGCATTCGACATATTATTTAAAGATTGTTTAAGGCCCTGGCATTGAAATTTTATTTAAATTTGGGTGCACTGATGAGAAGTGTGTTAATGTGAAGAATTAATGTTAATGTAGTGAAACTTACAAAGGAAAAAGGTAAAAAAACTTAGAATTTAGGAACTTACTCTAAAGTAACAATGAGAAGTGTTGGACTACACAATTAAGATAAGCCTGCGTTTCATCAATTAACTGATATGATACATGTATAAATACATTGAGCTTGACCTTTGGATTCATATTCCAAGATCTCTTGGAATTCCTGCAACAATTACATCTTATGATGTTTCATATTCCTTCGTCTAGTAACCCTAAATGGTTTACGTTTCCAACATCACCCCCTTTAATCCGAAGGGGTGTATATGAGTCCAAGGTGAGAGATGATATATGAAAGTGAGAAGATGAAATATAGAAGTGTCCAGTTCTTGATGGATGAATGTGTTCTTTGGATATGGTGGTCTTGGGATGAGAACAAACTAAATGATGATGGTGGTTTAAGGAATACCACAAACCAATATGGTGGTTTATTGATGACCACAAACTCTGGAACCCTACTCTAGGATCAATGGTTCCAAGAACATTTCCTAAGTTAGCTAGAAGTTGAAGTTGGTGTATTCTACTAATTGTAAGTGCTTTTGATGTTGGTTTAAATATGACCATAAAATGTAATGTAGAAGAAGCTGAAAATATTCTACCAAGTGGAGGTTTAAGGGAAACTACAAATGAATGTCTAGTAGAATTTGTAAGTCTTCTACTAAGTGGTGGTTTAAGTAAAAAAACAAATGAATAACACTTGCTTGTCACTGCTCAATTGCTGATACTTTGAAAATGGAAGCTTGACTATAAATGAGTGATCTATTATGTCAATTGTTCATGTTGTTCCCCCCTTTCAAGTACAAGGTGAGAAGATGCATTTATTATAAGACACCAACTTCTACTATCCATTCGGTTTATGGTAATTCCAAAACCACCAAATTCAGAGAGCACATTCAAGCATAAAAAATTGCACACTTTCATATTTCATCTACCCAATTTCATAAATAAGCCCCCACCTTGGACTCACATACACCCCTTTGCATTAAGGGGGGGGATGTTGTAAACCCGATCCATGTAGAGAAGGACCATGAAATGAAAATTCAGTTTAATAGTCATCAGAGTCCAAACAACCTCTTGGAATATTAATCCAAAGGTCAAGCTCAATGTATTTATACATGTATCATATCTATGATCTAATGCAACTCACACTTATCTTATTTGTGTAGTCCAAAAATAATAATGAAAATAAAAAGGATATCCTAAATCATGATAAAAAGTTAGGATAGGAAATGAAAAAAACATACATTGGGAGGAGTGAAACATTTAATAAGAATTCAAAATGTTAGAACCAATACAATCATAAACAAATAATTTTCTGTAAAATATTTAATAAGATAAATTTCAAACTATCCTATAAAGTTAGGAATATCACCTATGTATTAAAAGTCAAACATGAAGCAATAGGAATTCAACTCCTAATCGAATGCTAGAGTTCCTTCCTACCTTCAATTGAAACTAATAAGTAGGATTTCAATGTTTATATATAATTAATTCCTAGTTGAAGAAGAAAAAAAAGTTAAATAAATTAATATAATAATAAGTGGGCTTTCCATATCCATATATATATATTACAAATTTTTTAAATGAACTTTCAAGATTTATATTATCATTTGTATAAGGAACATGATCATAAATTACTCTAATGGAAGGGTCAATGAACCCCACACACACACACACATATATTCCAATCTAATTTATAGTGAAAGGATAAATCAACACGTTGTGATAAATAATGTGAAAGAGATCAAGTTTTTAGAAAATCCAAGAACAAATTCTATGCATGTAGGTGGATTTGGGTGATGATGCCACATACCGTGTGAATGGGTTGGGATACATATCTTTAAATATGATTTCAGGTGATCTTGATCTACATAATGTTCTTTATGTACCTAGTTTAAAAAATAAATTTCTTTGTATTTCAACTATCACAGATTTTGATTGTGTAGTTGAGTTTAAGGATCAACAACACACCATCGTGCAACCAAAGTGGTTCTCATATTTTGGATAGAGGTATGCAAAAAGGATACCTTTACAAGCTACTTTTTCATCTAGTAAAGAATGAGATTCTAATGCATCAGTTGGTTATTTGTATATAACATTCAAAAAATGGATAATTGATACTTCTACTTATATAGTCTCTATAAGGTGGCTAACAATTTGATATACATAATCCCGTTTCAATCCAACCAGAAGTTTCAACATCGAGGTCAGTGGATCCTTCTGCTTCCTTATCATGATTTTCATTATCACTTGAAAATTGTTGAATTCCAAACATCCATCCGCTGCCCAGTTAGCACCTCAAACACGATCAACACTCATTGAAATACAAGCATCCACATGCCACCTCAATTGATCAATAACTACATTAACCAACTTGCAACTTTTATCCATGAACCATTTAACATTCCTCTCCTACTCTGTCAACTCTCATCATCCTTCAACTCCCATCGTCCTTCAACTCCCATCGCCATTCAAAGAAATTTCGCTCACGCAATGAATTTGTGTTTATTTTTATTTTCCATGCTCTATAGAAAAGTTTTCACGTCAAAGTCATCTTGTATCTACAGTGTACAGACAAAATTTGCGTAGTGAAGTTACAAAGACTGTGCAATGAAATTCTTCATCATTGATCTCTCATGACTTACCGCAAAGTTACTAGACTGTTCAAAATACTGCACGCTGTGATGATAACACTTCTCAAAAATGATTTCTTAACATTGTGCTACTATCAGAAAAAAAAATATGAACTTAGGCTTGAGCATAAACAGAGAGAAGATAATTTTCACAACAGAAACTCAGAAATACATCAACACACAAATAACTAGTATATTATGAAATTTGGTGTTGTACGCTAATACATAATACATTAACTATGTCGAGCTTCGACTCTAACGATTTCTGAACAACTTCTGCAACTTACAAAACACAAAGATTGTGATCTCATACTTCTTTGACTCCTTACAATTGTTGATTCTTCTCTCTATCGTCTATTACCCATTTTTTTTTTGCTCATGATGGCTACCTACAGACTCAACCATATATAGATAAAACTAAGACTTCTTGTAGATGCAAAATGGACCGAAAAAAATTAAGATGACAATAATTTTCGACTAAATCTCATCTGCATAACAGAGATCAAGAAAGATAAATATCGACTCATTAAATAAACTCCTTATAACACTCTTACTTGACGTTTCTAATAGACTAACGTCTATGTTTTCGTGATAGACAGAGTTTGTGTAAGCGTGAATCTTGCAACTTGTAATTAATATTTCCAACAATACCCCTTAATTATAAGTAGGTGAGTTTACAAAATACAAAAAATTACATACAAATTTGAATTGACATGAACTGCCAAATTTCTGCGACTGTGCCGACTCTCAGACAACTGTGCAGTTTCTAAATTGTATCTCTTGCCAAAGATTTTGTAAATATATCTCTGACTAGTTCTTTAGACTTGCAAAATTCTAAACATATTTCTTTGTTATTCACTAATTCTCTGATAAAATGATGCCTTGTATCAATGTGCTTGGTTTTCTTGTGAAATACTGGATTCTTTGATAACATGATGGCTGAATTGTTGTCACAAAATATTGTAGTTGGTTCTTATTGTTCTTGCAACACATATTTTAACATTTATCTCATCCAAACAGCTTGACAAGTTGCACTTGTTGCTGCGACATACTCAACTTGCGCTAAGGAGAGAGTCACAATGGGTTGCTTCATTGATTCCTATGACACTGTACCTGTTCCAAAATGAAATGTGTACCAAGAGGTACTTTTCCTGTCATCTATGTTGCCTCCACAATCACTATCAGTGTATCCTATGAGTCTGAAATATTTTGATGTAGAATACAAAATGCCAAAATATTTTGTTCCATTCACATATCTCATAATTATTTTTCCTTCCTTCCAATGTGATTCTTTTGGAGTTTCCATGAACCTTGAAATCAAGCTTATTCCATACATAATATCATTCCTTGTTTTTTCCAG
Organism: Picea sitchensis; assembly: GCA_010110895.2. Classification (NCBI taxonomy): domain Eukaryota; kingdom Viridiplantae; phylum Streptophyta; class Pinopsida; order Pinales; family Pinaceae; genus Picea; species Picea sitchensis. Next base: position 147,161 of record SNQJ01S0002625.1, read on the forward strand.
ATACATAAGACTTCCTACCAATATTTTAAACAGTGTGAGATCCACCTTAGGCCCTTCATCTTCCTTACTTAACTTCGATCCTTTATGACAGGTGTTGGGGCTTATTTGGAATTTATCATGTTGGATATTTTCAAGATTTCATGCACATACTTATATTGTGAAATAAATATACCAGTTTTGGACTGGTGAACTTAAATACCCAAAAAATATCTCATAAACCCTAAATCAGTCATTTCAAATTCATCCTTCACGACTGACTTAAATTATTTTATGCAAAAAACACCTATAAAAATCAAATCATCTACACATAAGAAAACAATTAACATATTACCTTGTTCATTTTCTTTGATGTAAAATGTTGTCTCACATTCACTTCTCTGAAATCCATTCCGAGTGAGATAGAATTCTATGCGACTATACCAAGCTATGGGAGCTTGATTTAACCCATATAGTTCTTTCTTCAACCTATCTACTTTGTTCTTTTGTCCTGGAATCTCATAGCCTTGTGTTTGTTCTACATATACTTATTCCTCTAAATTTACATTAAAAAATGATGCCTTTACATCTATTTGATAAACTGACCATTTTTTTTGCGTAGTAATGGCTAACAAAGATCCGACTATGTCCATGCGTGCAATTGGCACAAATGTTTCATTGAAATCAATTCGAGGTTGATGTGTAAAACCTCTTGCAATTAATCTTTCCTTGTGCTTTCTCACATTTCCTTCTGTATCTTGCTTGGTTTTATAAATCCACTTGACTCTTATCACATCCTTGTCCTCAGGTACATGTACCAATTTCCATGTTTGATTATTCTCTATGCATCAATTTATTCATCCATGGCTTGTGCCCATACATCATCTTTGATATATTCTTCAAAGGTTAATGGATCATCTATTTATGAAAACAGAGCAAAGATTGAAAATGAATTTTCTTTGTCAACATTATAGATGTCGCGTAAAATTCTTGTATTCTTGTAATAAAATTGCTAATGTTTGATCTGGATATGTAGAACTACTTGGACTATTTGCTGGATCTTGTTGCACTCTAGGTGTAGACTGCACACCTAAAAATCTCACTTGAGTATTTTGTGTTGGGATTTGTGTCACAGTTCCGTGAGTAGAAGGAATTGTGCACTGACTTGTACATGGTGTTTGAACCGCTTCTTATTATGTGTCAACATGCTCAATAACATCAATAATTGTGACTATTATTCTTTCTATGCTTCCATCCCAAGCCTCATTCTCCACAAATTGAACATCGCGACTGAGTATGAATTTTCTTGCAATGGGATCATACAATTTTTATGCTTTTGTATCTTCAGAATACCCAAGAAATATACATTTATGTCATTTTTTGTCCATCTTCTTTCTCAACTCATCTGGAACATGTGTATATGCAACAAAGCCAAAATCTTTTAAGTGTGCCACATTATGCTTCACTCTTGTCCAGGATTCTTGAGGAACTTTGTTTCTCACACTCTTTATTGTAAATCTATTCATGATATACACTAGAGTTGTTATTTACTCATCCCAATACTCATTTGATAAATGTTTAGTTGCCAACATATTGTGTGCAATTTCCATGATGGTTTTACTCTTCCTTTCTGTGACACCATTTTGTTGTGGTGTATACCGTGCATTGAGTTGCTTGTAGATTCCATGACCTTTACAACAGTTCTGAAATTATCTTGAGATGTATTCTCCTCCTCTGTGAGTTCTTCAAACCTTGATGTAATAACCACTTTGCTTCTCCACAAGTGATTTAAACTGTTGAAAACAATCCAATGTGTCAACTTTATGTTTTAGAAAGTAAATCCATGTTTTTCTTGAGAAATCATCAATGAATGTAAGAAAATAGGTACTTCCTCCTATATATGGTGTTTGCATTGTTCCACAAATATCTGAATGTACTATTTCTAGTGGGGATTTTTCTTTGTATGACTTGCCAACTGGAAATGACTCTCTATGATTCTTTCCAAAGATACATCCTTCACATATTCTTTTCGTTTTTTCAATCAATGGAAAACCTTTCACATTCTCTGTTTTTTCATACCTCCAAAGTTTAAATGTCCAAATCTAAAGTGACACAACTAGGAATCATCATGTACTTTAGATTGGATTGTTGCATGCATCTTTGTGCTACTTTCTCCTTTTCCTTAACATTAGACACACTATATTTGGAACTGTGTGCACTTACTTCTTCATTTTCTGCTTTGAATGCAGTGTTTGACTGCACATATTTTGTTTCATAGACAACTTGTGTTGTATTTATCTTTATGGCTGGCTTCAATGTCAATGGGAACATTCTATTTCTTGTCATATGAATTCTTACAATAAGCTATTTACTTGGATATCTTTCCATAATCACATAGTGATTATCTTCCATATAGATTTTATATCCTTTCTGTAACAATTGTCCTACGTTCATCAAATTATACTTTAGACCAGAAACATAATATACATCAGGCATAACTTTTTTCTCTCCTTGTTTAGTTAAAATGTTAATACTTCCTTTGCCTAAGACAATGAATTGGATATCTGTTCCAAGTGTAACTTTAGTTTGGAATGAATTATCCAAACTAGAAAACAACTCTAAGTTTCATTTCATGTGATTACTACAACCTGAATCTAGATACCATATGTCACATGGAATTTCTTGAGAAACATTGCATTCAACTGGTGATACTATAGGAATTGTTTTAGTGCACGCCATAAACATAGGATTGGAGGGACTATTTGTGATGTGTGACTGATCTTGACCTTTCTTGTTCTGATTATACTATCTCTCCCTGCACTTATTTGCATAATGCCCATACTTTTTACAGTAATGGCACTGAATCTTTAATTTGTTAGTTCTTTGACTGCTTGGCTGACTGATATTTGGGTTTTGAGCTCTTCCACCAGTGTTTCCAGGACTTCTATTGTGTCCACCTCTGACATAACTCCTTCCTCTGCCTCTAGATTTTTCTCTCCCACTTCCTCTTCCACTTCTTATAGATGAATGCACAGAAAATGCATTCTCTAATGACATATTTGACCTATTTAATCTATGTTCATGATTAATGAGGGAAGCTTGCAGTTCATTTAGAATAAATTGACTCAAGTCTTTTCTCTTGTCTAAAGTCACAAAAAGGTTATCGAATTTAGGAGGAAGACTCTTAAGTACCTTCTTAAAAGCCTTTATATCCTCTATGGTTTTTCCATGAGACTTAATATGATTTATCATGCCAATACCATGGGAATAAAAAGAATCTACTGAATATGTATCTTCCATTGACAAGTTTCAAAATCTCTTCTAAGAATTTGTAGTTTTGAATTCTTGACAGTGTCCATACCTTCATAAGAATTTTGTAGTATGTACCATGCTTCCTTGGCTTGATTTGTTGATGCAACTCTTGGGAGTATGCTTTCATGCATGGATTGATGTATGTAAAACATCACCTTTCTATCCTTTTTCCTTTGATCTTTCAAAGCATCCTTCTCAGCTTGTGTGACACTTTACAATAGAGCTACTGCTCTTGAAACTTACTCTGATAAAATTGTTCTTATAGAACATGCTCTAATAAACCTACTCTGATACCAGGTCTCAGATGTACTCTATGAGGAAAAACTCTACGCAACGCAGTTATAAAGAATGCGTAGTGAAATTCTTTGTGGTTAAACTCGAAGGACTTGCTGTGCAGTTACCAGATTTCTCAAAATACTGCGTGTTGTGATGATAACAATATGCACAATCTCCACAACAATATACACCAAATGCACAACAATATGCATCATGTCCATAACAAAATACACCATCTGCACAATAATATCCACCACCTCCACAACAAAATACACCATCTGCACAACAATATCGACCAGCCCGTGCCACCTTTTCGACCACCGTGGCCTTTAACTAATGCTCCACTGCTGGGTATAGAAGGTCCTCCAAGGAAATATTCATTTTCCAATGGTAATCCACAATCTCAACAATTTCTCCCTTGTATGCCAATTTCCTTCGACAATTAGCAGATTATTGGGAATACACCAGTTCAGAATGTTCCTCAATAGAATCCCCCACTGATGCCTTTGTGGAGGTCGGTTATACTTACCTTTTTAATGTTCTTAAATATTTTTTTGGATAATGCATATGACTATCCCTGCCCCGTTATTATGTTTGGAGGTAGCTTACACTTGCAAGGGAGAAAGAGAATACACTTTTATGGGAAAATAGAAGAGAATATTTATTCATTTATTCCTAAAAATATCAGAACACAACCCACTGCAAAATCAATTGTCATTAAGTTCGTGACTGTGTATACTTCTCATATCTAAAATGCACAGTCGAATGAAGATCAATATTTCAACTAACCATGCACTGGGCTTGTCTGTTACATAATACGAATGCACAATTAAATTATGTAGTCTAAAAGTTTTAGGTATTTGGTTTGATTATGTAGTATACAAGTTTTAGGTATTGGGTTCTTCAAATTTGGTAAAAATTAATTGGAATTGTAGATTTCAGTTATTAAATCAGTAGAATGTTACTAGAATTTTCAAACACCAAATTCATTTATGTATTCAAAAACATAATTTAAACAAGTGTTGCGTGGTAATGTAGTCCATGCCAAGTAGGTTACAAGGTAAATTGTGGAAAATGGGGTCGAATTGTAAATGACATAAGTGTTTGGTGAAAAATTTATATCATAGAAATGTTGTGTGCAACATGTATATCAAGAAACATGGGGCATAAAATTTCGTTAGCGCTAAGGCACGATCCCACAGAGAGATAATTGGCTAAGTGTTGAAAGGAACTACGGTCAGTCGGGCTCATGATGTGACAATATAGGACCATTAATTTAAATTGTATTTGTATTAATGTATTGTAATAGATAATTTATGGTCCAAATGTAGATCATGTTCCAATATGTGATGAATTGTAGACCACAAAAGTTTTTTATGCAATATGTATACATCAAAACTGTAGATGACACAAGTTTTTGGTGCAAGATCTATAGTAGCGCGTCGAGTTGTACATGACGGAAGTGTTTGGTGCAAAATGTATATCACAGAAGTGTTGTGGGAAAAATGTATATCACAAAACATGGGGCATAAAATTTCATTAGCGCTAAGGCGCGACCCCACAGAGAGATAATTGGCTAAGTGTTGAAAGTAATTGCGGTCGGTCGGGCTCATGATGTGACGATATAGGACCATTAATTTGAATTGTATTTATATTAATGTATTGTAATAGATAATTTGTGGTCCAAATGTAGACCATGTTCCAATATGTGGTGAATTGTAGACCACAAAAGTTTTTGGTGCAAGATGTATACAACAGAACTGTAGATGACGCAAGTTTTGGGTGCAAGATCTATAATAACGCGTCGAACTGTAAATGATGGAAGTGTTTGGTGAAAACTGTATATCACAGAAGTGTTGTGTGAAACATGTATATCACGAAACATGGGGCATAAAATTTTGTTAGCGCTAAGGCATGACCCCACGGAGAGATAATTGGCTAAGTTTTAAAAGGAACTCCGGTCGATCGGGCTCATGATTTGACGATATAGGACCAATCAATGAGTTTGAAAAAGGTGAGGTTCAATTTTAAGTATATTTATTAAAATTGTATTTATATTAATGTATCGTAATAGATAATTTGTGGTCCAAATGTAGAGTAGATGACACAAGTTTTGGGTGCAAGATCTATAATAGTAGTGTTTGGTGCAAAATGTATATCACGGAAATGTTGTGTGCAACATGTATATCATGGAACATGGGGCATAAAATTTCATTAGCACTAAGGAGCGACCCCACAGAGAGATAATTGGCAAGTGTTGAAAGGAACTGCGATCGGTCGGGCTCATGATGTGACGATATAGGACCATTAATTTAAATCATATTTATATTAATGTATTGTAATAGATAATTTGTGGTCCAAATGTAGACCATGTTCCAATATGTGGCGAATTGTAGACCACAAATTTTTTTGGTGCAAGATGTATACAATGGAACTATAGATGACACAAGTTTTGGGTGCAAGATCTATAATAGCGCGTCAAACTGTAAATGATAGAAGTGTTTGGTGCAAAATGTACATCACAGAAGTGTTGTGTGCAACATGTATATCACAAAACATGGGGCATACAATTTCGTTAGTGCTAATGCGCGACCCTGTGGAGAGATAATTGGCTAAGTGTTGAAAGGAACTACGGTCAGTCAGGCTCATGATGTGACGATATAGGACCAATCGACGAGTTTGAAAAAACTCAGGTTCAATTTTAAGTATATTTATTAAAATTGTATTTATATTAATGTATCGTAATAGATAATTTGTGGTCCAAATATAAACCATGTTCCAATATGTGGACGAATTGTAGACCACAATTTTTTTTGGTGCAATATGTATACAACGGAACTGTAGATGACGCAAGTTTTGGGTGAAATCTATCTATAATAGCGCCAACCCAAGGGTCGATCGGGCTCCCGTAAATCGCTGTTGAATACGTTTTTTGGTTGTTAATGGAAATAAGTGAACCACTGAGTTGTCACAAGTAGAAGAAAAATATATATACAATTTGACAGGCGGGGCCTTATGTCTCCTTGGGAGCCCTTGTCACCCTATTTTGAATCCCGTCCGACCATTTTTCGTCTCTGCTATCTTTCTCGTTACTTAGCCGTTTTTTCGAAAATGTCCCAATGGGTGCGTTGGTGGATGGACTGGTTCAAAGCTTCACTTGTTATTTTATATCATGACTCCGACCGACTGCTAACCATTCGATGCCTAACCACTTTTCAGATTGCGTATTTCCGGATAGGCGGGCTCTATAACCGGGGTCGAATTGTATATGACGCAAGTGTTTGGTGCAAAATGTACATCACGAAAGTGTGGTGTGCAACATGTATATCACAGAACAAGGGGCATAAGAAATCGATAGCATGAAGTCACGATGAATTTTCGAGTACAAAATTTATGGGTGCAAGATTTATATCGTGCACTTGTAGATGACAGAGGTTTTGGGTGCAAGATGGAAACCTGAGGGTCGGTCAGACTCCCGTAAATTGTTGTTGAATACATATATCATGGAACATGGGGAATACAAATTCAATAGTGCTAAGTCGTGACTCCGTGGAGATATATTTGGCTAAGTGTTGAAAGGAACTGTCATCGGTGGAGTTCATTATGTGACGATATAGGACCAATCAATGAGTTCAAAAAATGTTAGGTTAAAGTTAAAATATATTTATTTAAATTGTATTTATATTAATGTATCTTAATAGAGTTTTTGTGGGTGAGATGCAAACCATGTTCCAATATGTGGACGAATTGTAGACCAGGGAAGTTTTGGGTGCAAGATCTATAATAGCGCCAACTAGGGGATAAGATGGCATGAATACCGTCTTCGTGTTACACATTTTGCACTGAAATGGGGTCGAATTGTAAATGACGGAAGTATTTGGTGCAAAATGTATATCACGGAAGTGTTGTGTGCAAAACGTATATCACAAAACAAGGGGCATAAAAATTCGATAGCATTAAGTCGTGATGCCGCGAAGAGATAATTGGCTAAGTGTTGAAAGGAGCCGTGGTCAGTGGGGCTCATGATGTGACGATATATGACCAATAAACGAGTTCGAAAAAAAGACAGGTTCAAGTTTAAATATATTTATTTAAATTGTATTTATATTAATGTATCTTAATAGATTATTTGTGGGCAAAATGAAAGCCATGTTCCAATATCTGGATGAATTGTAGACCAGGGAAGTTTTGTGTGTAGGATCTATATGGCAGAACTGTAGATGGCACAGGTTTTGGGTGCAAGATTAGTTGTCACCAGTAAAAGCAGAATGAATTTGAATTGAAGATGGCATGAAAACCCTCCTCGTGTTACACATTTTGCACTGAAATGGGGTCGAATTGTAAATGACAGAAGTGTTTGGTGGAAAATGTATATCACAGAAGTGTTGTGTGCAAAACGTATATCAAAGAACAAGGGGCATAATAATTCTATAGTGGTAAGTTGCGACCCCGCGGAGAGATAATTGGCTAAGTGTTGAAAGGAACTGCGGTCGGTGGGGCTCATGATGTGATGATATAGGACCAATCAACGAGTTCGAAAAAAGTCGTATTCAAGTTTAAATATATTTATTTAAATTGTATTTATATTAATGTATCTTAATAGATTATTTGTGGGAGAAATGCAAACCATGTTCCAATATGTGGACGAATTGTAGACCATGAAAGTTTTGGGTGCAAGATTTATATGACGAAACTGTAGCTTGAGAACCCTTGTCACCCTATTTTGAGGCTTGTTCGACCGTTTTTCCGCTCTACTCTCTCTTTCTCGTTACTTAGCCATTTTTCCAAAAAAGTCGCAATACGCGCATTGGCGGATGGACCTACTGCTAACCATTCAATCCATGGACACTTTTCATATCGTGGATTACCGGGTAGGCGGGTTTTATAACCGGCATCGAATTGTAAATGACACAAAATTTATATCACGGAAGTGTTGTGTGCAAGATGTATATCACAGAACAAGGGGGGCATAATAAATTGATAACACTAAGTCGTGGAAAGATGTGGATTGAGTTGTCACTAGTGAACACAAAATGAATTTGAATTGAGGATGGCAGGAAGACCCTCTTTGTGTTACACATTTTGCACTGAAATGTTATGATGTATTCAATTTGACAGTCGAGGCCTTACGTGCCCTCAAGAACCTTTGCCACCATATTTTGAAGCCCGTCCAACTGCTTTCCATGGATATTTATGTGCCCACCACCTTCCAATAAGTATATAACTTCTCCAGAAACATGCAGAAAATATCTTACGAGCAAATGGGATATCTATCATAGATGTGAATATATTACTTTTATCTTTTGTCACGAAATTGTTGGGTGAAAAATGTATACGATGAAAGTGTAGGGTGCAAGATGTATATAACATAACACGTGGGATAAGAATGCAATGATGCTAAGTTGGAACGTCGTGGTGAGATGTTTGGCCAAGTGTTGAAAGGGACGGTCGTCGGTTGGGTTCCCGATGTGAAGATATAGATGCAAATGAGGATTTGACAGTCTGCTAATCGATCAACCCGCAGACAATCCAGGAGCATGAGAAAGTCGGGTTCAAGTTTAAAGGGATTTTTTTTATGTTTATTTAAAATGTATCCATATTAATGTATATTACTAGATTATAAATACATTATTTTCTTGTTAATGAGAATAAGAAAAGTTGTGCACTGGGTTGTCACTAGTGAAAGAAGAATGAATTTGAATTGATGATGGCAGGAACACCTTCTTCGTGTTACACATTTTTCACTGAAAAGTTTCGATATATACAATTTGACAGTCGGGGCCTTACGTCTCGTCGGGAACTCTTGCCACCCTATTTTAAAGCCCGCCCGACCGCTTTCCATGGGTATTTTCGTGCCAGCCACCTTCGTACTCCTTTCCAAGTATATGCAATAAGTATATAACCTCCAGAAACATGTAGAAAAGATATTGCGAAAAAATGGGATGTCTATCACATGTGTCAATATATTAACCCTTCTTTTCCATCCTCTATACTTTTCTTTTATCACACAATTTTTGGGTGAAAAATGTAAATGACGGAAGTGTTGGGTGCAAGATGTATATAACGGAACATGCAGGATAAGAATGTGATACCACTAAGTTGGGACACCACGGTGAGATATTTGGCCAATTTTTGAAAGGGATGGTCATCGATTGAGTTCCTGATGTGAAGATATAAATGGAAATGAGGATTTGACAGTCCGCTAACCAATCAACCCGTGGACAATCCAGGAGCCCGAGAAAGTCAGGTTCAAGTTTAAAGGGATTTTGTTTATGTTTATTTAAAATCAGGAGCCTGAGAAAGTCAGGTTCAAGTTTAAAGGGATTTTGTTTATGTTTATTTAAAACGTATGCATATTAGTGTATCTTACTAGATTATTTGTGGTCCAAATGTAAACCATGTTCGAATTTGGATGGTGTTTTGGGATCGAATTTTTTTGCTCAAACCTACAAAGAACAAAGAAAAAAAATTCAAGACTTTACATTTTGTATATCAAAGAATATATAACTTCTCCAGAAACGTGAAGAAAAGATCTTGTGAGCAAATGGGATATCTATCACACATGTCAATATATTAACCCTTATTTTCTGTCTTCTATACTTATCTTTTATCACGGAATTGTTGGGTGCAAAATGTATATGACGAAAGTGTTGGGTGCAAGATGTATATAATGAAACACGCAGGATAAGAATGCGATAGTGCTAAGTTGGGACGTCGCGGTGAGATATTTGGCCAAGTGTTGAAAGGGACGGTCGTCGGCCAGGTTCTTGATGTGAATATATAGATGGAAATGAGGATTTGACAGTCTGCTAACTGATCAAACCGCACACAATCCAGGAGCCCGAGAAAGTCAGGTTCAAGTTTAAAGGGATTTTGGTTATGTTTATTTAAAATGTATCTATATTAATGTATCTTACTAGATTATTTGTGGTCCAAATGTAAACCATGTTCGAATTTGAATGGTCTTTTGGGATCGGATTTTGTTTTTCTCAAACCTACAAGTAACACAAAAAAAAATACATGACTTTACATTTTGTATATCGAAGAATATTTTGAAACATAGGAAGATGAAATACATGCACAATATAGAACAAGAACATGTACAACGAAATGAGTTAATTTTACGAAGAAATACAAATTCCAAATAACAACACCAAGCATTGAATATCAACATAAAACAACCCCAAATATTTATATTTAGATAAACTGGGTCACAAAATACATTTGAGAATATCCCCCCCAAAAAAAGTTGTCTTCGAATTTGCAAAACAAAAACTATAGTTCAGTACATATTTTGTGAAATAAAAATTCTTTTTCTAGAATGACTCTTATTGGGACTGCTGCAGACTACGAAGAAAAGATGTACAAGAATGAAGTTTGCAGAAAGAAGAAAGTCGACGATGGAAAACAACAAAACCTAGCAAGAAGAAAGAGAAAATTGTTAGATCTGGATTAAAGCTTTGTTAGAATAAGTAGATGAATACATAAGAATGTAATCAGTATCAACTTATGATGATGGTGTGCCATGGCTTGTCATTTCTTCGCTGATGTCCTTTCATGGATTTCCTCATCTTTGACCTTCATTGGTAATATGGTCGACAATCCTTTTCAACCATTCTTCGATGTAGCTCCTCATGGGTGCCACGTTCATTTCATGCCGAATTTTTATATTAAAGAGTTCAGTTTCCAAGTCCCTTAGATCAATCAACAAGTTGTGCAATTCTTCTTGAATATTTTTGTTTCTAATTGCATAACCGACTAGCCAAGTTTTCATGTCATCTTCACCATATTCAAGAATGCCATAGAAATTTTCAAATGACAGTCTTTTATAGATATGAACTTGATCATCAAATGCTTGTTTGGTTAAAAACAACGAGTTTAATATCAATTTTGGGTCCTGGACTTCATTGGTGTTGCCAACTATATCTATCTTAGTTGGCTTCTTGAATAGTTTGTCTCTTTTAGATATGGTTTGGCTACATTATTGAACAATACTAATGAGGTTCTTTACCTTTTATTTCCAGCATGTGTTTAGTTGGTCTATTTGGTCTAGGGAAGGGAGATCCTCTTGTATTCTTATGGATTCCGTCATACTGGTAACTTCAAAAACAAATGGTAAAATTGCATTGAGATAAAAACCTTGGTCGTTCTTGAGATCTGCTTGTATACCCATGAAAATCATGCACTCTTGTTCCAAAAGAGACCATATTCTCTTACATCTCCCAAGCTTCTGTTATTAATTCCATTCTTTTGTTTATATTCTTTTCCACATAGTCTCAGGCCGATGTGAGAAGGCTTGTTGATCCTTTTAACTTTGGCGCAAGTGTGGTGGACTTGACCATTGCCGAAGGAGTAGCAAACAGTGGAAGAGGCATTAGAGTGGCCTCCAATTCTTTGATTCGTGTCTTTAACATGAGGTTCTCCATTTCAAGGCCGCTAATAGAGTTGTCTAGAGCATATCCAGTTTCTCTATGCATCTTGGATATCTGGGAAGGGCACATGTTGCGTAGGTTGAACTCTGAACGAGATGTCGCTTTCTTATTATTTACATCTCTATTTTCAATAATCAATTTTTTTGATTCGCTGTAAAAAACAATGCTTTGAAATGCAAAAGAATCTTCTTCGTCCAATGTATCTATGCCAAGTATGTCCATCCCAGGATTGTGAGGAGCAATGTTGTTTATGTGATCGTCGTCAGGGAAATTTTTTTCAATGTCAATTTCTAGTTCCATATCTTCGAGGGAGAGATCGTAGATATCAATTTCTCCCCTTGGTCCCTCCTGTTCTTGGACTATTATTTTCCATTTTTTTCTCGCGGGAAGCTTGTGACAACTTTCAATTTTTTTGGAGGGAGGGTTCTTATCTCCTCCTCTGCCTAAATAACTGTGTGTGACTTTGTTACTTGGGTAATTCATTGGAGTACTGCCACAAGATTCTGTGGTCTTGGCTGTGGCAGTCGGGGATTGGGCACTTTTTTCACCTAGGTCTTTTCAGTTATGCTTGTGTGAATCATTGGTATTGGTTCAAAGTCCATAAAGGACAGTGTAAGTGAAAGAATTGTTAAAGTGGTTATGGACCAAGAAATTTTGGACTTTCCAAGGCATAGACATGAATTGTCCTTTCCTTTTTGCATTGGAAAAATGCAACCAATATATGTACTCCCCTGCTATTCCAACAAAAAACAATGTATCAGATATGTGACATGGAAGGAAGCAAGGATTTTATTTAGACTCAAAAATCCTTATAACATTATAGTTCTCCATTTCTTCTATTGTGTCCCTCCTATCCAGGAAAATTGTCGGCTGGCCAGAGAACCGGGGGAAATACCTTCCAAATATCAATGCTTTAAAAAATGAAAAAAAATAATTGAAGACCTTATAAAATAGCTAGAAAGTGTTGTGTCTCCATAATTTCTGGCATGAGAATGTTACTGGGTCAAATTCAGAGTTCAACTTCGCACACATAGATAGTCTAGGAAATGGATAGCAATTCAGCATGACGAAAATTAAATAAGGTGACATAAAGAATTTCTTCTTCCTCATGTATTGAAATAACTGGGAAGAGTTTTGAATGGAAATCGCCTTGTGGCAATGGAAGATGGCTTGTTGCTTGACTGTAAAATATAAAATATACAGAGTAATCCGAGAGATGGCGGTTGCACTTGCTTGTCTCGTTGTCCTCGTGAAATGGAATTCAATTTGCTGAAAAAGGTTTTTACATGCACTAATCTGTAATATGGCCATGTCTCGGGGAGCGGGTGCTGGGTCTTGTAATAACTTCGGCAAGAGGTCTAGTTCATTTCCATGCTTTTTTAATAACTGCTTGCAATTCTCTCCCTTGAAAGTAGGCATTAGGTCGGGAAGTGTTAACATCTTTCGAAATACTTTAGTCGATAGGGAGATTTGTAAATGGTCACCCATCTGGACAATGCGCTGGTTCAGAATATAGTTCTCGGCGCAACACATGACCAAGTCGTTAAAGTAAAATAAAAATAAAAATCGGGGATACAATGTGTCGTTGCAATTTTAGATGTCGAGATAACTTTCATCTGGGTAGAAGTGGACGAATAGTAGTCATAATCTATGGACCACTGAAAACGGTGGTCCTCATGCTCGAAAATATTCAGGGTATCTCCATAGACATGATGTCGAGCTGCAACCATAAGGTGATGGAAACCTTCCTTTGCTCCTTATTGTATTTAAAATGGACGCTACAACATTATAATACAATCTTCAGTAAATCTTGGTTCAATGTGTTTTAATGGAAGATGTCCTCAGCCTTTTCACCTTATAATGCCAATCTTTGCAAAGCTAATAAAAGCTTCATCAATTTTCATTGGGAAAGTGTGTGAAGATGGTAGGGAGATCGAGAAACTATTGAAAAGCGGGGAAAACATTGACAGTTGTGTAATATACCTGGATTTTAAAAAATAAGGTTCAAGTCAGAAGATAATTTGTTGATACTTACTTAAACAAATTTTATATTATTTTATTTTATTGCTGTTCTCTATGGTCCAAATGCAAACTATGTTAAAATTGGAAGGGTGGAGCAACATTTTCATATGCAGGCAGAGCCTCATATGTGAAAACCTGTAACTTTCTAAAATTATGTTCACAATACTAAAGAGCGACATCGTGTGAACACCTTGTAGATGACAATGGGCCAGCACAATATTGAATTCTTGCTACGATGACGTCTTAAAAAAACCAAAAAAACCAAAAAAACCATCATTTTTTTTTTCGAATTCAAGATTGACAGAGGAAACTAATCAGATTCCATAATATTCTCCCATAAATGCATTTTAATGGGATATTACCTCGATCTTTCCGCTTATTAATGCCAATATTTTCGAACATCTGTGAACTGTCACCAATAAAATCATAATTAATGTCTATTGGGAAGGGGCAAATATGGCAGACATAAAGAAGAATTAAATATTCTTTGGTACTTCTTTTAACCTGGGATTCCGTGCTGGAATTGTAGATCACCCAAGTTTTGGATGGAAGATGTATACTCGGAACACGGGGAATGAGAGTTCAATAACTTGTACCCGAGAACCCACGACCACAAAATTGGCTAAGGAAATGAAAGCACTCAGTCAGAGTCGTGATGTCAAGATATAGACAGATATACAATTTGTGAGTTCGATAAAGAGTGAGGCTTGCGAGTTGGAGGAGTCTAGAGTTGAATTTTAGATAATCGGAGTCTTGGATGCAAGATGTTATCTGAACACGGGGCATGGGAGTTTGATAATGCATTGGGGGGGAACCCGAAGTCATAAAATTGGCTAAATGTTGAGATGAACTGGGAAATATATCAACATATGCTTTGAAATATCAACAGATACTGGGAAAAATGAGTTGCAAGATTCGAGTCCTGATCAAATTGTAGATCATCGAAGTTTCGGGTGCAAGATGTATACCACACACATGGGGCATGAGAGTTGGATGGCACCCACATAGGAACCCGCGGCGATAAAGTTCGCTAACTATGAAAATGAACGACGGTTGGTCGAACTCGTGATGTAGAGATATAGATGGATATGAAATCTGCCACTCCATCGTCTGGGAACCCGCGAGCATAGACATGGATCACCCAAGTTTTGTATGGAAGATATATACTCAGAAAATGGGGAATGAGAGTTCGATAACACATATCCGAGAACCCATGGCCATAAAATTGGCTAAGGAAACATAAGCGCTCGGTCAGACTCATGATGTCAAGATATAGATGGATATACAAATTGTGAGCTCGATAAAGAGTGAGGCTTGGGAGTTCGAGGCGCTCAGGGTTGAATTTTAGATAAATGGAGTTTTGGATGCAAGATTTTATTTGAACATGGGGCATGGGAGTTCGATAATGCATTGGGGGGGAACCCGCGACCATAAAATTGGATAACTGTTGAGATGGATTGGGAAAAATATCAACAGATGCTTTGAAATATCAACAAATACTTTGAAATATCAACAGATGCTGGAAAAAATGAGTTGCAAGCTTCGATTCAGGGTCCAATTGTAGATCATTAAAGTTTCGGGTGCAAAATGTATACCATGGACATGAGGCATGAGAGTTCGATGGTGCCTACACAGGAACCGACAACCATAAAATTTGTGAACTATGAAAACGAACGATGGTCAGTCGAACTCATGATGTAGAGATATAGATGGATATGAAATCTTCCACTCCGTCGTCCTGGGAACCCACTAGCATAGAAATGGGACTAAGTATAGAATAAAAAAAGGATAATAGAGGGGAAGAAAAAAAAGGGAGAACAACTAAGTATAGAACAGGAAAAAGAAAGGGAGGTAAGAACCGACATGAAAGCAAATTGTTACGTAGGAACACATGAAAATAAAAGTTGGAGTACAAATTTATTTATTTCAAGATAGTAGCACAAAAAATATAATTGACACGAAGACAAGTACTCAATGTACAAGAAGATATGGAGTGTCCAAGGAGGGGAAAAAAGAAACAGAGCTGCAAACCAGTTCAACAAATACAGACAGAGTAAACGAAAAACTATTGGATATGAAGCATGGGTAGAAAAACACACCTTTGCATGGATTCTTCTACATTCCTGGTTAGGAGTTCTTTTCGGTGTCTAGTTTTCCTATTTGTTTCTATGAACAAAAGAAAAAAACAAAATGGACATGAACATAAGTTGACATGTAAAGAAAAAATAAAGTACTATGTACATAGACTAAATAAAATAGAATAAGAGGAATAGAGTAATAGATAGCGTTAGAAGAATGTATTTGCAAAAACAAAAACAAATTTGTGTGTGTGTGTGTGTATTTTCAAAAACAAATTTGTGACCAAAAGTAATTACAAACTAGGAAAAACTAAGAAGTTGGATATCTCGATTTTCTGCAACAAGATAGACATATATGGTTTGAAGCATACAAATATGATTATGCAATATGCTTGATGTATATTTCATAATTCAAGTGAAACACCAACTGTGTGGTGACCAGACCAGTATGTGTACAAACCAGGGAAAACTAAGAAGCTAGATAATTTGTTTTTCTTTTTTTTTGGAAACAAGCTATACATATATGCTTTGAAACATAAAAATATGAATTTGCAATATGTTTGATGTATATCTCATAATTCAAGTGCAATACCAATTGTATCGTGATCAGACCAATATGTGTCTAAGATAAAGATGCTGTATTGAGGAATGGGCACATTTGACCACACATGGTCAATAAGTGCGTTTTGCACATGGCTTGTGTTGTTCAAAAGAAAGCGGAGACTGTATTTGCACATGTAGTTTTCCAATTCTTTTGTTCTGGCATTATTTTGTAGCATGTCAATATTGAAGTCTCCTACAAGAACAATGGGTTTGTTCAGATGAAAATGGCATAATGCATTGGAAATAACATTTAGTATGTTGGATAATGATGCATGGGGAGCAGCATACAAATTCAATATTGCAATTTCTATTCCATGGAAAAATATTTTTGCAAGAACCATCTCAACATTCTTTTCTTCGAAATGTATATGGTCCAAAATTGGTACATGTTTTTTCACCAATATCATCACCCCATGTGTAATGTAACTTGATATGCAATTGTGATTTGGAAATTGTTTGTTTTGCATGCATAATGTCATGTATGTTTCCTGCAAGAACATAATATTGGATTGCATTGTATCATAGTAATTGAGTATATCATCCATGTGTGCATGTAATCTGCGTGTGTTAAGTGAGATAATTGATACAGATGACTTTGTTTGTATGAATTGGTAATCATATTGTAGTTTCCATTTTGCGGTAGTCCTAAGGCGTTCCATTTCAATATAAACTTTCTGTTTGACTTTGAAGTTATCTTTTGTAAGAGGACTTAGTAAATACAAGGAGTCTATGCTTTTGACATGGGACAGTGCTGTGTATACAAGTCCATGTATCTGAATTCCAACATGATCAATTGAAACATTATCAAGTGTTAGTCCTTGCGATCTGTGGACTGTACGTGCACATGAAAGTTTAATTTGAAATTGTTTTCGACTCTTCAGTCGACCTGTCTTTGTTGATGTCGATATTGGCTTTGATATTCGCAAAATAAGTGTCCAATTGCTTGCAGTGTTTGAATTATATAGATAAGCCAACTTTCTTGCTTGTCGCTTGCCAATATGTGGTTCATGGAACTTAATCCAAAGGACATCAAGTTTTTCCGTTTTCATATAGCCTTTGAGTATTCCATCTGCACCATTGACCAAGCCATCCCATGAATCATAGTTGCATGCATATATTTAAACCAAGATTTCTAATTTTAGGACAAGATGCAAAGGTAAAGTGGTTGTATGTTCATGACATGGCACATTTCCATGGTTGTCTTCTTCCAGGTCAATTGAATTGATGATGATATCATCGCCAGGCATGGGCGATAGCATGTTACTGTTATGCATTGCAACATTCTTATTTGTGTAGAACAGGTAAGGGAAAGTTGGGTTTGTTGGTGCAAGTCGCAAGCACCTCAAATTGATATATGTTAAGTCATCATATGTTTGGCTGTTTGTTCGCATTATATTCAAAATTGCAAAAAATGTTTCATCTGTTTGGCGCATTGTAGTATGAAATTCAAAACATTTAATATTGTCTCTCCAGAAGTCATGCACCATTGTTTGCATGTTAACCGTAGGTTGTTCAAATATCAAATAATCTTGGATCGACTGTGCCTGGTAAATATCCCCACAAAATATCATGTCAATGTTTCCAAAGTATTTCGTGTGCACATGTTTTATGATTCTTAGTCAGTTGTCAATGGAATACAATAAACGACTTCCAATCACATATGATTAATCTATAAAGACAAGTTGGAGTTTGTCATAAAGCTTAGACAATGTATCTAACATTTCCTTGCTAAGTGGAAGAAACTGTGACTTGTTAAAAGGCATTAAAAATGCATATTGGACTATTCTTCCACCTGCATTATATGCAACTTTTCCTGTGTATGCAACTATTAGGCCCTTTGGTTTCATAGGATTAGAGGAATTATTTTAATCATAGATTCGTATAATCATTTGGAACAATGATTTCATTGTGAATGTCTTGCCTGTTCCTGCTCCGCATGTAAGGAACAAGTGCACAAGAGTGTCCATGTTCAAGCGTTTTTTAAGAGCAATGTTCTTTATAATTGTTTGTTGTTCTCGATTCAATAGACATATTATTATGTGGTATTCATTATTTTCAATAAGGAAATGATGTTTTGTGACTTGAAAACCAAGATTGATACGTTTTTCACTGCCACCTTCTTGAGGACAAGGCAAATCCGCTTGAAAGTCATAGGAATTGTAGGTAGTTTTGGTTGTTTTTTAGTTTGTGAATGTCTCATCAAGATTGTCAAGGTTTTCTAGCTCATTAACTGCAATTTCTAGATCACCCCATGTTGGATTAACATTGTAAGTAAATCTAGCTTCAGTGATTTGCACTATAGTCTCACAGGCAACATACGCAGGTTCCCATGTAGAGAAGTTATTTTTTAATGTCTCTTCGTTTTCATCGAATGGAACATATAGCAACATTTTTTTTCTCTACAATAGTTTTCATAGTCAGAATGTTTATTGTATTTGACAAACCATATCACAGAGGGTTTTTTTCTTTTTGATATGGGCACACCATTTTTTTTGTAATGCGATACCAATTTTGCTAAGCAGATATTCCTAATAGGAGATGGACGCTGGAGGTAATAATCAATAATAGAGCGACATAGCACATCTTCTGAATTATCAAGCTCTTGTTCTAGAAAAAATGGTGTTTTAAGCACGAATGTGCATTTTTCAAGTGGATATGTGTTTATGAAGACACATTTTCTTGAACTACAATTGAGGGGTAAGGAAAGTGCAATGTGGACTGCTTGTTGAGCAGAAATTTGTTGAAGATTAAGAAATGTATTGCCAAGCGTACATATCATTTGTATGGAATCAATATGACTTCTTTCAAGTTCTTTGCGTATTCTTCTGAATGTACTTGTCATAGGTTTTTCAACATTTATCATATACAAGGTACAATGCGATGCTGCAACATATGAATTGAGGATGTACTAGGCGTCTGTATTTTCATTCCACATAACTGGCATGTCCTTGGAGAAATTGTTGTTCCAAATATGGGAAAATTTTCATTTAAGGAAAACTGTTGGTTGTTCAAGCATACATTGTATGGCTTGGATGTACTCATCTTCTGATGGATTTAGCTCTGTCAAGAAGTCATCGAAGCTCATCAACTCGTCAAATTCTCCTTGTTCTATAAATGTGAACAAGGATTTAGATTTCTCAACAACAACATTGTCCTCTAAACTAAGTGGCTCTATGATTCTTGTTGCTCTCATTGGCGGCATGGGAAAGTTGTATCTGTAATGCGAGTTTTTTCATTTTCTACAACTTCTTGTATGATGATGTCTATGAAATTTGGCAAGTTCTGGATCCAAATGATCTGTGTTGCATGTTATGTATTTGTCCACAAATTGCTCGATCTGTGAATTGTTGTCATCTCCATTGACTGGTGCACCCTCTATCCACAACAGTCAGTGGTCATGTTCATTCCCCCTATTTTGGAATTCAGTCACAAAAAAGTAGTCCGATATTTTTCCGAAAAATGTTTCATCATGGCATATCAATTCTCTCAAAGAATTTGTTCTATGTCTATAGTAGCGAGTACATGTCACTGGGTCTTTTCTTATGAGGTAGTCAATGTCATTATTTTCCACTTTATCGATTTGTTTTTTACGTTTCCTGTTCCTATGAAATTCAAATACGACAACCACCAATGGATCCCAACAATGCTCTGCACTTTTAAATGTAATGACAAATGTTGGCGGGCCTAATTGTCGGATCATTGCAAAAATAGTTTTCTTGTTT
Organism: Picea sitchensis; assembly: GCA_010110895.2. Classification (NCBI taxonomy): domain Eukaryota; kingdom Viridiplantae; phylum Streptophyta; class Pinopsida; order Pinales; family Pinaceae; genus Picea; species Picea sitchensis. The sequence goes on from SNQJ01S0002625.1 coordinate 167,582, forward strand.
TGTTGCAAATAGTCAGGAGAGATGCGAATGCTTTTGAAATCTATGTATCCAATATCAGATTTCATAATTTTTTCTAGGTTTACTTTGTACTTGACATCCTTGGCCAACAAATTTCTTCCTTGTAACTGGCCTTTTCTTATTTATACCCACATGCAAGAAAGAACTTGCTCTATTATTATGCGCATTGTTTTGAAAAAAAAAATTGTTATGTGATAGGAGAAGTCACCTCTTGAATGTAGCATCTCCCATCGAACTATTTTATGATAACCGAATCATTATGTAATGTTAGTGGCACGTGGATATCCATAGAAAAGATTTGGGAAGTTCATTTCCTCAACGAATTTGTCCTTGAATATTCCAAGTGGACGTTGCCCCTCAACAGGTGCAATTTCGACAATCTTATCTTGCAAGTCACGAATGCATCGTGAATCAGTGAATCCATGCACCAATGTCTCAGCAGGTGTTTCATTCTCCGATTCATCACTTGTATCAAATTCACTAGCATTTTCGAGAGTCTCTGCAGAGTTGTCATCCTCTTCTCCAAGAACATTGTTCCAGTTCTCATTTATACAAATGTTCTGTGCTTTGTACAGGGCCTTGGAACATAATTCCTTTAATGCTTTCATAACAACATGCACACACACTTTTCCTGTCTGATACACATTTTTGTATTGCAAGCGTCTTTTGAGAGCCACTACAATTGTCATTTTATCACTAATCAATTGTGGCAAGACTTTTTGCACAACATCTAGCTGAACAAGCACATTGATAATTGATCTTGTTAAGCCCATCTGGGGTCGTTTATAGCCTCAGGGCCTAATTTATGCAAATTAAATTTTCATAGACACAAGTCTCTCTTCAAGTTTTGTAAGTGCACTTACATCTAGTAGTGGTGTATTACATCTTATTTGGTTAGGGGTTCGAAATTGTGGTAGTTTTCCATTTTCAAGCGACTGTTTGCATGTAAGACAAATTTTGTAACTGAAAAATGTTTTATCATGTGCTGTCAAGTGAAGGTATTCTTCTTCCAAATTAGGCGTGAAAGACTTACTATTTTTTGCGAAATTCAATTGATCACAAATTGCACATGCAATGGAAGGAGTGTCTTTAATTTGTTTCATATAGGTTTGTCTTGCATCTTTCTTTCGCATGGAGGTATGGGTAGAAAGTGTTTGCTGGTTTTCATTGGTAGTAGTGCACGGTGTTGCTTCTAGCCTACGAAATGTGATTTTTTCCTCTCAGACAGTTGCATGACCATTGTCGGATATGCGACCGTACCTGTTTCTGTTGTGTTGTGCACACACAAACTTTTTTAGATTGTTATATGTCAGTTTCTCTCTAAAAGGAAGCGTATCAATGTATTTTTTTCTCTCGCGCATGACCTTTTTCAAGTTGTGGTAACTTAGTCTACGTTTCTTGTTCAAGGGAAGGCTGACCTGATGGGAGATGGGATGAATTTCACTCTAATTAAATAGCATACGATGCTTATGCACATTCGATGTGGTTTGGCTGGAATTGACACTGTACACTAGAACGCCAGTATTTCCTATACCACCAATGTTTTTTTCTCTCTTACGTATGAACTTTTTTAGGTTGTGATAACTTAGTCTACATTTTTTGTTTAAGCCCTGTATGGCCTCATCACAACTGGGACAAATTTCATGCATGAATTTTTTCAAGTTGCAATAAATTACCCTACATTTTTTGTTTAAGCCCTGTATGGCCTTATCGCAACTGGGAGGAGTTTCATTCTCATTAAAAAACATGCCATGAGTATGCAAATTCAATGCGGTTTGGGTGGCATGGATATTGAACCCTGAACCAGTGATATGTCCAAGCAAAGGTTGATAATGGATACGTGTCGTATCTGTTTTCAACGAGAGGATGTCAATTATTCGATCGTAATTTGAATCAATAGACTAGGAATGGACAGTGCCATCTGGCAGGGCCGACCAGACCTGGATATTTAATCTGAATATGATAGATAGCCATTGCAAACAGAATTTACAACCCTCCACATTTCCTTTTGCATATGGAAACACTATGTTTACAAGGTATTCTTGCCAACTTGCAATTGCTGGCATATTTTCCAGGAGATATGGGGAAAGGTGTTGATGCAAGCAGCTAAAATCCTGTTGGTTGCCGCCTATAATTGCATTGAAAAGGACTGTACAATGTAAAGCCGTAACAACTACACATCGAACTCTGTTACTACCAAACAACAAATTACATTGAACAAACTATCTCCACAGCTAGATACAACAGTTGTTGCTAGCTGCAAACCATGGCAGTCTATGAGATGCATAATCCATTTCCACTCCGATTCAAGGTCTTTACAAATGAGGGACAAGTAAATATGAGGTCCTCCAGGATTTCATATGGACAATTTTTTGTATAGTAGTGGTTCATAATGACCATTGATAGCATTGGCATCATGGAACAAGATGCAATATGGATTGTTAGATGCATTTTTGTTGAATAGTAGATATCTTGTTTTTTTTGTCAATGACCATATTTCAATTGATATATTGAGCCACTTAGACATCCACCATATACAAAATGTATCTCCCCAAAGTCCCCTCTCATGTGAAGGCAGAATTGGAGATGCATACAACTGCATCTTTGAAAAATACGTAGCGACATCATGTATTCCATGCAACTGCTGAAGAAAATCAGATTCCGGTTCGTATTATTCATATGACTCCAATGCCTCAACGTCGCCATTTTTTAAATAGTTGAAGAAATAATCTATCAATCCATTGCGTAGGTCGGTCGAGGAATAACGGAAATGCAGTAGAACCTGAAATGCATCAAAAAGACAACCCCCTATAGTATATGAGAATGCATCCAATCTAAAAATCCCATTGCTATGCAACACCTCGTCAATGATGTCATGTATAATGGAGTGTGTATCTGTTTCATACTACTCAACATCTATTACTTGTTTCATGTTTTGAACTGTGATTTTGAAGCTGTTTCTTAGCTTCTTTCAGTTTATATGAAGACAAAGAAAAGGGGAAAAAAAGAATAAAACGAAAAAAAAAGTAAAATAGAAAACTACAAGCGAGGAACTGTGTACCAATCCCGGCATGTATCCTTCAACCTTCTTCTTGTCAAATTCAACCCCCCCTAGTCGCCACAGCAGATGATGAGAAAACAAACCTACACTGAAAAGTGAACCAAACAGAAGAAACAACACAAATAAATAACACTATAAATTTCCTAAGAACAAATAATGATTTAAACCTATTCATGGTGTGCATCCTACAAGCTTCTCAGAGGCAGAAACATTTATGCAAAATAGAAAGGATAGGACAAAGGCAACAGGTGGACGCATTTTTTTGACCCAGAGAATAAAAGCATTCCTGCCTCTACACCCCATTAGATCGCTCCCCCCTTGTGACAACTCCGAATTTGTTTTCTAAACCCCTTTGCATTGCAATTTTCGAAATAGCTATGGCACAATATGTAATACATGGCAACCGGCATATCAAGATGCATGGTTTCCAAGAACATAAAATAAGAGCACACAGAAAGATGTTCTGCAACATAATTTCGAGGCAGGGACTCCTATCATTGAAAAAGCTTGCCTGCAAGGTGCAAAACACCAAGTAGAAAAAAAAGGAATAACAACGAAATGATTCCACAAAAACTTACCCGTCAACGAGGGATGACAAGAGCTCAGCCCCAAAACTTGCAAACTGCAACAACAGGTCCAACAACTTGCAAAGTAGAAGAACAACAAACCAATGAACAAGCAACTGCAACTACAGGACCTCAACTTTGCAAAGTTGAATCAAACAAGAACAAGAAGCATGGAACGAATCAACGAACAATCATCAACCATTGAACCAACGATGCTGGTGGAGAACAATTTTGCACAATTTCACTGCAAACAACACTATCAAAACACTGGAACGAAACTGTACAATAAACATTTAAGGCTGCGAGACCTGTTAGGTAAACACTTAAGACTGTTAGAACCATCGAAGGCCGTCACCCTGTGCAAACATTTAAGCAAGAATGCAGCGTGACAGGCCTGTTTATGTACGCAACAATGACAAAGTCTCTCGAAGCATGCAAGAATAAAGATAAAGAAGAAATCACACATAGTGATATGCTAGAGAATGTATCCGAAGGACAAACTTTGTGTTAAGTACCTATACCAGATCTGAAATAATACTTCAATAATATCAAGAATAAACCATAAACCATTCACCATAACATGAATACAAGAAATAGAGAAAACCCTTGAGGTAGGGTAACACCATATATTAATCCTTATGGAAGGATAAAACTCCTCAAGCAATCATTTCTTGTACAATCACAATATTCTTCACTATGTTTTATTACATTGCCTACACTTCTTTATATAACTCTCCATAT
>SNQJ01S0002625.1:179677-192256 GCA_010110895.2 Picea sitchensis
AATCCATTCTCAACCGTAGATCCAGGCGCCCAAATCTTAGGATAAGTGGGTTTTTCAACCCACTGCTTTTCATTTACCACTCCAAGGCCCAAACCATCGATGAGAACACCCCCTATACAAGAAATGTCACTAACAGAAACTATTCAAAACTATTTCCTAGAGATAAGACACTTTTTGGATAACATTGCTTTCAAGGAGAAAGATGCTACATCAACTTGCACTGCTTTTCAAAAGACAGTAGCATTTTCGGCTAGAGAGGAAGTACCAACAGTCCCGCAGCTAACTTTAGAAGAACATATCAGGGGAGATATCATATTAAAAATATGGGAGACCAATATTTCCGAAAGCAGGAAAATGGAAAGAGAAGTTAAGAAAGAATGTGAATAAGTGTTTGATCAGCTAGATACAAAAACACTGGGCATTGGTGAAGGTGATTGTCCTAGGCTATTAGGACAGATCAATGTTGTGAGGCACCAACTGCATATCAAGGAGAGCTGGAATGAATCCCAACTCAAGATCTCATAATTGAAGCAGCTTAACATCGCCCAAATGGATAAATGGATAATAAATCCAAATCTACAGGTATAGTCGACAAAGTTTGAAAAGGTAAAGATTGAAGACAGGCTACCCCAAATTCAGAGAAAGTTGTATGTGTTTGAAGCAAAGGATACGATATAACCTTATAGAATTTTGGCGCAGTTTCTTGGCAGGTGCGTCAAGTGTGTTGGGCCGAGCGAAGGAAGCGCTTCAAAGAAATGATGAAATAGCGCATGTATGCTCGTTTTTGTCCAACTGTTAGAAAAGCAAAAGTAACCGAGCAAATGATTCAAATTCTATATTCTGTAACCGTTAGCACGGAGGAGATTAGGAGACTACCAACCATCTAGGGTTGATGTTTTTCTTGTATAAATACAAATTTGAAAGTGATACCAAGGGATCCCTTTTGGTCGATTGTATCAGAGAGAATTTTTTCATTTTCCAGAATTAACACAAATGCAAGTCGAAGACTCCAGATCCCGTCAAGTTCGAGTTATGTGTCCCTCTATTCATTTCATATTTAATATCATCTCTCATATATATTTGATGAATGCTTAGCTGCAATTTAGTACAACATCTACTGTGGTTATTGATTATTTTATTTGTCTAATTTGTCTATAGTTTTTCCTCTATATCAGCTATCAACAGGTACAAGACCTGTGGATTACTTAGATCTCTATATCTTATGCTTTGTTAAATTTCTTCTTATCTTTTTCTTCTCCTGTCACAAAGTGGGATTCTTCCTTGATTGATGCCTCACATTGTTTACAACTTTATGTTTTATTTCATTTCATGCACGGTTTTCAGTTTAACTCAAATACGGGAAACAACCTTTGAGTCTGTTATACTATTAATTCAAAACTTGGAAATTTTTCTTATATAATCTAAAAAAGAAGCAACAACTTAAACAACAACCAATCCTTAAGACTTTACTCCTCCATGACTGTACCAGTTGCGAGACAACCCAATATTGAACCCGGTCTTACAAATCAGACTAGTATCGCCTTAAGTCTTTTCAACACTATCTTAAAAACTGCCACAACCCGGGTTGAACTTGAACGTTCATGGGAGGCCATTGAGAAAGACATCAATGTCCAGGAACAATTGGAAGCTAGACCAAGACAACTCAGGAATCAACCATAGCTCCTTTTCCTTTTAAAGAGTTGTTTTCCTCTTCTTTTATCATAGAGCCTCTTTTTGAATGCCTAGACTTTATACTCCCAAGCCTTGAGTATAAACTATGGAACAACAATGCCATTAGAATTTTTGGTACCTAGTCTACATGTAGCAACAATCACCAACATGAAAAAATGAGGCATAGTACAAGAAAGGCTAAGTCAGCTAATGTATATGGAAGAAGATAGGATTCTAGCAGTATTTCACCAAGAATTATATAAATCAAGGGACAAATCTTGGCATGACAGACATATTAAAAGGAAGAGTTTCAAGGAGGGAGACCTAGTCTTGGTGTATGACAGTAAATTTCTTCATCATCCAGGAAAATTCAGGATGAATTGGTTGGGACCATATGAAGTGAAGACTGTCACATAGAGGGGAGCTATACGATTGAAATATTTATGAGGTACAAAACTCGGAGGAATGATCAATGAGATTCGACTAAAACTGTATAGCGACAGTCGACCTCCTAGCACCTAGAAAGTTACCGTGCAGTAAGAATATATGCATATAGTGTATTATAGTAGAAGTAAGGGAAAGAATATGAGAAAAACAAATAAAAAGAGGAAAAAGAAGGAAATACATAAAAAGTAAAAAAGGGGATAAAAATAAAAACAGATTGGCACGCATCGAGGGTCTTCATAGAATAGAACCGGTAGAATAGAACAGTGCGCTGCAAGAAAACCAGGGTTCCAAAACACTTCGCACGGAAGAAAATTTAATGGGTAGAAAGGTTCAATGTGCAGGAAACACAAAAAAAAGTGAAAAAATGACACCTGTCAATGCGACACAACTGTCACTTCTCCATCCCACTATAAAATCGGAAAAAGGGGGGAAAGTAACCCATTGTATTATTTGCTAAGGAGAAGAACGCAGAGCTGAGCGAAAGAGTGATAGAGTGCAAATTTGTGCTACCATTTGTCGATTTGGAAGCATGTAGTTTAGATTTCCTCGCCATGTCGCTACCGAAGATTGGAGTGCTGAGCAGAACCAGACGAAACACACAGAGTAGCACTCAGTTGCCACAAACCAGAACAAATGAGATGCCCACAGTGGTGGATGTGGACGAAATCCTCACACTAGAGTACGAGAAGACCACATTGCATGTGGAAGAGGAGTAGGAACCCACATAAGAGCCCAAGCATATAGAAGAGGATGTTGAATGGATGAAATCCAACGAGTCCAGGGGTAAAGGGCCACAGTAAGAAGAACCAGCCACGGGTTCCACGCAACAGGGCCTAGATCTGAAACTAGAGAATGAAATGGAGAAAGAGGTCATACCAGAGGGTGGGGTATCATCCACGCAAGGAAAGAGGAAGGCGCGAGCAACATGTAGTGCATAGGGTGTACAACGCGCATAGGAAAAATTGGCCATAATGATGCCAAAAATTCCCAAGGGAGTAAATGCCGATGATAACATTGTAGGAGGATTTGATAGCCTTAAATACTTCAACAATGATGTATTTGACGCCATAAAGTTACCATATTTGGTAGCACAAAGCTACCTGGAGAGAAGGGGAGAAGGCCCATCAGGCGCACCACTATTGGAGCCTACGCAATGGATCCTGGGACTGTACAACATCGACATCATGAACTTATTAGACATACCGCACTTCGAGCGCGGGAAACAAATAAACATATGTGTCAAATAGTTGTTATCGAGGGTGTATAGAGGCATATTGTGGATGGATAGGCTAATTCCTATCAACATTGAACTCATCGCAATGATTAGAGGGATACCCACATATAGGGAGAAGACAATACAATACCTAGAAGAAAAAACTAAAATGAAGGCCATCTCATATGAGATCAAAGAAAAGTATGGCATAGAGAGGGTTAATATAGGTATCAGGATCAACGACTTCAATGATCCTGTGACACAATTTGCAAGAAGATTTCTCGGTTTCAAATTAATGCGCAAGTGCCAAAAAGAAGAAGTTCCCGCAGAAGTAGTAGTAACTACGATGCAGTGTGAAAATGGGAGCTTGATGAACTAGGCCCCTTATCTATTGAACTTGTTCCTTGAAGAATACAAGGATGTGCAAGAAAAGGGCTCCGAGTTCCAATATTCATGGTTACTCATCCTCATTGCACTTATGGGGTGGCAGGAACCCACAAACAACTTGTTCCTGCCAAGGACAGGAAAATGTGGTGCAATGCGCTACACATCCCTTCGCAGTACAATTGATCGCAAAAAGACAAAACTTAACAGTGACATGTTCATGATATACTTCAAAGAGATCCAAAATAGAGTTGTGGAGACATGGAGGATTCCCATAGAAACTGTCCAGGAGTTTGGGCAGATAACAAACTTCCAGGCATCACACCATAGTATGTGGCTACAAGAAAAGAGGGATCCAACTAAGGAGTGGTTGTAGTTGAAGTATTGTGTAACAATGTAGGACATCCAGATGGAGGTCTAGGAATGGACCTAGGAGTGGAGAGTACCAACAATCCCAAAGATGGTGCTAGGAGCACGAATAAGGATGTAGGACAAGACAATATTTGCGCAGCAGGTAGGCACAAATGGAGCAAGCACCAAGAAAAATACGACATAGGGCCAAGAAGGGGATAAAAATCCCATAAAAAAGAAAACCAGAATGAAGAATCCATCCCAATGTGGTTCTACACAGGGATCATCGCGCACATAGAGGACAACAAGAGAAACAACAGAACAAGTGTGACCAAAGGAAAAGTAGATATAGACACACAAAGTCTCAATGGAAGAAGGAGAAGGGTAGGATACCGACAGGGATACACAGATTCCATAATCATATGAACCACGAGAGGCTCAAATTAAGATATTAGGGGAGCAACCAAGTGGTTCCAGAAAGAAGGCCAAGGCTCATAGGAAGCCCATGGAAACATCATTGACAACATACGACGTGGAGTTGATAGACATGACAATAGAGGATCAACTGTCAGATGTGTGGGAGAACGTCTAGAACCACAAAGCTTCAATTTTGGAGAAACTACAAGAGGTGAAAAATGCGCTAGAGAAGTTAAAGGTTAAAATAGAGCAGCAACAACAAAATAAAACTACGTCAGTGAAACAAGGGGTACTGGTGGGCGAGACAATGCAGACCATGATGCATGGGAGTGTAAAATTTAGGATTACTCCCAACATGTTATTCATGGATGAAGAGACATCGCAGAGATTGCTGAGAGAGATTGAGATGTTGTACTTGGAGCTGCCCAAGATTCCAACCAAAGAACTTTATAAATTACAAGTGAGCGTCACGTAGGAAATTCTGTCTAGAGCAAGATTTGACGCGACAAACTTACAGTTAGCACATGAAGACAACACCTCACTGAGGGAGGCATTTAGCCAAGAAGGGAAAGAGAAGAAGATGACATAACAGAAGGTGGATGAGATGGAAAACTAGATCCACGTAGTGTTCCAAGCCATATCGGATAGCGAAGGAATACAAGGAGTGTCAACGCAGGAGAAAATGAAAAAGATAGCGCAGATGATGCAACACTGCAAGGACTGGATCAAAGACATGGAGGAGTGTGCAGTGCCCACAATGCCTCCAAAAATCAGAGCGCAAAGGGTGTAGGACACGATAGCTTCTGCAGAGAGAATCACACAGAATATACACAAGATAACACAACTACTGGAGAAGAGTGCCCAACTATGGACACAAATCCTAGAGGATGGAAGCTTATAAGAGATGCAAGAGAAGGAGGACAAACTACATGTAGCCCTGGAAGATATCAAACAACGACAAAGAATGATGTCACTGTCAAAAAGATCAAAACTACCGCGGAGATGAAAACCTTACATGCAGAGGAAAAGGCAGTACAAGCACAAAAGATGACGTGACATACTCAGTTGGAGCCCCTGCAAGAAAAGGCAGAAAAACTGGTCATCGAGATCGATGCAAAAAAATTGAGTGTAGAGCACATTTCAGTGGAAGGAGGAGAGATGTTACAAAAACTAGTCATCGCGCAACTCATGGAAGATATGGCTGAAAGGATCAGCCAGGCTTAGGCACAGTGCCAGAGAATCACCAAAATGTATGACGTGATGGCACAAGCAATGACAGACATTGGAGTTAGGCAGTGACTCGAGATGAGTCGCAGAGTTAGTGTTGGGGGCTTGTTGGGCGTAGGCCCAGTTTTGAGGAAAAGAAGCACGTGTAAGGCAATCATGCATGAAGGAAAAACAACACATTCAAGATAGACACTCATGCAGAAGAGGAAAGCATGTGAGGCACGCATGAAAGAAGACCTAGCCATGATAGGGTTAGGGTTTTGGTAAGAATACGTAATGGCTGGTAAGCCAAAAAAATGTATAAGTAGGTACCTAGGAGGTCTAGGTCGGGGGGTTGTTTTGGAACATGGTTAAGTAGTTGTTATTTCTTAATGGTTAGGTTTGATGAGAGAGGACCAGACTGATTGTAAATTCGATATTTTTTGTAAGATGTTGAGATGAGGAGGGGAAGTAGGGTAGATCTTGAGGGTTATATCACAGGCTGAGGAGTCTGGTGTGATCTAGTTCGCCTCCTTGTAGATCTCGGCCTGTTGATGGATAGTTGTAATGCGGGCGATGTTGTAGTTTTGGAAACACCATAATAAAAGAAAAAAATAACCAAATCTTTGTGGATGTAGCCCAAGAGCAGTGAACCATGGTAGATCATGTGTTATGTGATTGAATATTGTGTATTTCCTTTACTGTCAATGATTAGATGTTATAAAAATGCGTGAATGACTAGTTAGATCTGCTATTTTACATGCATGAATAAGAATGAAATGGTATTCAATATAAGCTGAATGTTAAAGTAACAAATGAAGATCACCGAGTTTAATCCTAGATCCCCACTCATTCCTACGCTGTAAGCACTTGATCATTGCAACCACCAATAGAAATATCTCGGGTGAGACTGCGCAGTGCACTCTGTGTATTGCATTGCCTTTTGGTTTACCGAAGGGGCCGATAGTTTTAAAGGGGTTTTGTTGGAAACCATGGTAGACATGAACCTGGGTCAACCCAAGAAAGGTAGTAAGAATAGTAGAAGACCAAAATATACCCCCTTAGGGTTATATCATGCAACAACATATTCATGATTTCATTGTCCTTAAAATCACAAGGGGAATCAACATAAACTCAAGGTTGTCAAAGGAATCAACAATTAACATAGACAAGATTATAGAATCAAATTGAATCACCATCATTAGTAGAGCATGGGTGAGAGATGATTCATATCCAGTCTTATCCAGGGACATCACTTTTAGGTTTAGAACTGTCCACCCCTATTTTGAAATCAATTCAACAATGCATTTATGAATGATTTTATGGACTGATCTAGTTTCAGTTTCTCTAGTTGCAGTAACAATTGTTCCTACAATGAAGAGAAGTTTCACCACATGAAGATCTAATACTGAACCACATATCTACTATTGATTGACAGACTGGTCGCTTCAATTCTCCATCACGACCCACATATCTGTCATTGATTGACAGACTGGTCGCTTCAATTATACATATCCAGGTATCTCATTTCGCTAACTGTCTAGGACGAGGACAAAATAATAATACTACCTTCTCCTTATCTAGAATGTTTTTCCCTCTACTTCCTCCTCTCCTGATCAGAGTTAGGGTTTCCTGCAACATTCTTCACCTGGGTGGAAGAGAAAACCACTACTTGCATGGAAGAAAAAATCACAGTAACCCACTACTTGCATGGAAGATGAAATTACAGTTCTATGGACTACACTAGAATTCAAGGCCACTAGATTCGACCACGTGCATGATCTCTTCTTGAAAATGGAAACATCAAAGCTTGGCATAATGATACGTGAACGCCTGGCTCAATGTAATGAACACTTGGCCTATGAATTATTAACCATGGTGGTGGGACATGTTACTGCCAACAAAGCCATCAATTCATTATCATTAAAGCCTCAAATGGGGACAAGTATTCATAACGAATAACCAATTTTGTTCATCATCACATCAATCCAAGTACCTTGCATTGTTTGTCAACGTCGCATCAAACACATGTCATACTGGTAACCACATTTCCCAAAACGACAAACGTTCCTAGGTGAGACGAGAATGTGAAGTTAAGTGTGTGCATGGAGAATGTTCTAAATATATAAGTGGATATGTGGATGAAAACATGTGAAGGAATATTGAATATGTTATCAATGATGATTAAAAACAGGTAAAAATAGAAAAAAAAAACACATCAAAAAATTGTGTATAATACAATAAACTTTGTACATAGTTAAAATATTAGATAATGCGAGTCATAAGTTCAATTCATTATTTTTGCAAAATCTTAATATGTTATATTTGAGAATATAAAATTAAAGTTCTCTTTAACACTATTGTGGTATCTTGAAACATTATGGACTCTAAATATATTATCATGTTATTAAATATAACAAATCTGTATTATTGCATGAGTAGAACTCTACATAGATTATAATATTTCATTGAATAAGTACATCGACTACACATTATTCAATAAATTTTGAAAGTATGCATTCAAATTTAATTGATGCATATAAATTGTAAATTGTAATAAAGAAGGTCGTTGAAATATGTATAAACTTTTTAAAAAACATTAAAGTGAACTCAAATTTTTATTATTAACCTGCATGTTTTAAAGACAATACTTCTTGAATGGTATAACATGGTATGGATCCCACAAATGTTGTTTATATCAATATGTAGTTTCCATAGTGGTGTACAACTTATAGGAAATCAAGCCATGTCAAACGCTAAATACACAATATGAGCATATGCATACTTTGGACCAATGCCTGTTAATAAAATTAAGCCATTTCATAAAATAAATGTAAATAACGACGTCCAAGAGTAATATGTGAGTAATATGTTAGTGATAATTTTAATGGTGGTTCTACACATTACAACTCGTTACATTACAATATAGATTTGTACTTCTGCTATGCATATAAGTAACGAACTAGGTAGGGACAAAATGTTTTGCAACTATTTTTCTTGTTTTAAAGACACTTTTTAAATATACAGCTTGAGTGGGCCTAATGATTAAGAACATGTGTTTCCTCTTAAAAGGTCACAAGTTCAATTCCATAGGGGGGTAGGGTATGTATACCTCTGTAGACTTTACCAGTGAAATTGCTGGGCAGAGGGGGGTCACTTATCCCACAAACAAAGGGGTCTCATACACCAGTTTGGTGTGGCTTGACTACGACCTTAAAAATAGATTATTATTATTATTATTTATTAAAAAAACTTATAATATCTATAAAAAAATCAACACCCTAAGATATAAAATTTGGTAATCTATAAAAGAGTAAATTTACACCAAATATTTTTAAGTCTTAAACCTTCAACTTATCCTTAATTAATTAAAATTAATCTTAAATAATATTCAAGAACTAAAAAATAGTTATCCAAATATATATTTAGAAGAAATGAGTGTCCCATAATAATTAGCACTAAGAATCTAACAAAACAGTTATGTGTTTTTTTGAAACATCGAGCCTTATCTTCATACTTTTTTTTTCATTGGACACACATTACATAATTATATACTTTCTCATTTTTATACTTTTTTCATTTTTAAGGTGACAAAACATATCACAATTTAGTTTGTCAACTATAGGTAGGATAGCCATCAATTGTTGTTGTTTTTTTACAAAAATGTTTATGGATTAAATTAAAAAACAATGGTAACCACTGGCACAAATATATCAATGATTTCTTGCCTTGTCCATAGAAACAATTTCAAAATGATAGATAAGACTTCTATCTCCAGTCCTATCAACCAGATCAACAAAGCTATAGCCATGACCAAAATTTGGGCAGAGAAAAGTTGTCCAACAGAGACATCAACATACTGTTTAAAACCCCTTGCATGCTGCCACCTGCCATATCATCATTGCCTTGCGTTTTATCCATCCACGTAGAGTCCCTCGACTTATGTGGAGAGAACCTTCCTAATGAACCTAAGGTTCTAGGAGATATTAAAACTTTGGGAATTTCCATTGATACACAAGGTCCCTTTGCTCAAACAGGTAGCGACATTAGTTGCTTTATCCACTTATCCATTCCATTCCCAAAGAATGTGAAATAATTTTGTTTTGTGAAAAGAAGGGAGTAAATTCATGATTTTTCAGATTATGTGTCAGAGCCTCATGTTATGGGGGAAGGCATGGATGTTTAAAGCCTGAATGATCACCCAAGAATCTCCAAACATGATAACCTCTTTAACTTTCATAGCCAAAACTTGATAGAGTCCTTTACATAATGCAAGAACTTCAACAATATTGTTAGTATTGTCTCCAATTCCCCAAAGAGAGTAAATTCAATTGTTTCATCGGGGCTTAGAAGAACCCCTCCCCCTCTTTCCACCCATAGGATAGCCATCAATTGCTACAATTGACTCATCACCACTATTTAAGGAAAACAATGCCATCTAAAATGGTGGTTTGTAAGGGAGCATGCTTTCAGTCTTGCCAAATGTCTCTGGTTCTTGAGATGTTAACCTATTTCCTTGTGTGCGAGGAAGATGAGCTCTTACCCAATCAAAAACAATTTTAGATCTTAATTATCATTTTTATACCTATTATATAAATATATACAATTTGTTTTCCTTTTTCCTTCCCTGTTTCTTATGTAATTAAATGCAATTTATTTTTATTTTTAGATTTAAAAAAATATGTCTTATTTGTTTTTTTATTTTAATTTGAGTTAGAAAGCATTGTGGTTAAAGAGAGTAAAAAACACTTATACTAGGAAGTTACATATTATTTTTTTTCAAATTGGCAAAACCTATCACAACTCATTTGTTTTTTTAATAAACAAACTAGAAAATATTTGTATTAAAAAAGGGGGTTGAAGCCATGGATTTCATCAAGTATTACAATATTAGACTGCATGTCACAGAGATGTTGTTCAATGTGCCAAATATTTTCCTTTGAAAGGATTACATTAATTGGACTAAATGTAAGCAGGAAAAAAATGAGAAAAACCAAAAAGAACTTCCTATATCTTAGAGATGCAGTCTAAGATCCATATTCTTGTAATCCTCATCAAGAAGTTTTTTGATAACAATGGACAATTGGGTATAACTTTGTTGAAAATTACCTTGATTGGTTGGAGCCAATTGGAGTTGCATCCATGCTGGTTCAAAAGAGGAAGAGATAAAAGGAGGACCTGCCTAGAACCTTGCTAGGTCTAGACCTTAATGGTGGCGTAGTTGTAGGATTGTCTCCACTAAAACATCCAATTGAGTTTTCTATTGAAGTAAGATTCCCATTATAATGTGAACCTCATGTTTTAGACTGCACTCCATTTTACCCTAATCTTCATAGTGTGAACATAAGGTCAAGGCAATTTTGGTGAGGGCTCGTTCGTGTCGCTAGAGGATGAAGTGTGTAACAACCCCACTATAATCCCCAGTTTAATTAGTGCTTATGTAGATATGATGTGTGGCTATGGCCAAAGCGATGTAATATGAAAATTTTATTTCTATGTTTTAATAACAAAATGTGATGCCAACTGTTAAGGGGACATCGACAAGAGATGGGGGATGAATTAATCCACAAGAGAGGGGAGTGTATAGGATAATGGCCAAGAGGGGACCATGGGGGATTTCCCATGTATATTAATCCAACCCATTTTCCTAAATTTTTTATTTGTATATCAACCTTCCCATTTTTTATTGAGTGTTCCCAAAGCCAATTATTGAATGCATGTAAGAGGGTGGGTGTGAGTAGTCACATCCCAAAATTGTTGGACACATGGGGGTTGAGTACAATCAACTTGGGGAAGAGTATGAATTAAGAAAGACAAGACAAAGAGATGAAATTCGTATGGGTTGGGAGAATAGTTTTACACATTGACTTTTTGTGCATGAGGAGCAAGTACAGAGCAAGGAAGAGAGCTTGGAGCTGGTGCATCCATGGAGGTTGAATTCTAGAGAAGGATGGAGCATATTGGAGTGTATTTGGAGTTGGAAAATTGAGGTTCCAGGTTGTTAGGTGTGAAGAGTGAACTCCTAGGCGAGTTGCACTATAACAACAAGTGTTTGATAGTAGTTTTTTTCCTAGCAATAGGTTCCATGGGTGATTTTAAGAACCCCCCCTAAATTTATATATATAATAAATGGGTGAATCCCCATGATACATAGGAAAAATTGAAGGCTATTTTATCAATAATATAATATGTGTTATCACTGAAATTTCATCCGCACATGGTTACAAGAACTCAGCATCGTCAAACAGTGATGAAGTCATCCATGGACCTGAATTAATACCAAATCATTAAAAAAAGGTCAAAAACTATACAAAGTAGTGAAAAATTGAAGAGCTCTATGCAGACATTGGGCGTGCACGCACATGCGCGAAACAAGAACGCAGAAATCGCGCGCATGCGCACGATGCACGACTGTTATCGCAAAAAGATGCGCACCTGCTAAACAACGCATTTATGAGAGTGGTCAGCCTCCCACCCACTTATGGTTCAGCTCCCAAGCCGATTTGACCCTCAAATCTGGACTGGATCCGACTGGTGGACTGGTCAAAGACCTAGGAATGCCCTAATTGTCCTCTTTTCACACTACAAAGCAGTTAAACAATAACCCAAATGAATGCTATAAAAAGCCATGGATGCACCTCATTTTCTCAAGGAATTCAAAGTAATGTTATGCTGCCTCTATTGTATTGAGGACTCCATCCTTGTCAAGAGCATATTGGCACCATTGCATTGGACAATCCATCTAACCCATTGAGTGGATTTGTAAAGAGTTCTTTCATCATTTTCCAATTTTCTTTTGTTGTAAGAAGAGCTAGCTAGTGGGGGTCCAAGAGCCCTCCCTTGGAGGAAGAAGGGACTCATAGTCCCCTTTCTTCTTGGTGCTTTGTTTC